>JANAVB010024255.1:0-97117 GCA_029216955.1 Iris pallida
AATCCCCTCAAGCTAAAATATGGTAGTGGTAAATCTACCCTCCTTAAAATAATTTTGTTCTCGAAATTGAAAGGCGAAACTGAACTGATGAGATGGATAGACAATCATACCTCAAGGTCCAAAAAGATATGGGTATCGCTCGCGCATCTCATCCTCCCTCTCCCAAGTAGACTCTCCTGGAGAATGATGCCTCTATACAACGCGTACCAAGGGTATCGACTGGTTCCTCAACACCTTCTCTCGTCTATCCAGAATCTCCACAGGCTGTTCTGGATAGCTAAGAGTAGGTCCCACCTCGATCTCGGAATGATCGAGTATATGGCTAGGATCTGCCACGTACCGTCTCAACTGCGACATATAAAATATGTTGTGGACTCCTTCTAATGCAGGTGGCAAGTCTAGCCTGTATGATACGTCATCGACTCTTCCGCTGATAATAAAAGGTCCGATAAAGCATGGGCTAAGCTTTCCACCTCTATCGAAGCGTATAGTACCACGTGTCGGAGAGATCCTCAAGAAAACCAAGTCTCCAACCTAGCATAAACAAGGCTCTAATTACTAAATAATCAAACATGATCAAAAAAATCACAACAAACAACTCCTAATTCTAATCCTATCTCTAAGCTATACCTTGAACTCTGAAGGTCTGCGGTGGCTATCGGTCTAATGACGATGTCTGTCCTGGGCCATGTAAAGTCGATCTCTAATGAGCTTCACCTTCTCGACTGCATCCACAACCATCTTAGGTTCCAATAAATCTCGCTCTCTAATGTCATCCTAAGACAAGGGTGTTAGACATCTACGTCCGTACACTGCCTCGAATGGTGACATCTCAATATTGGCCTAAAAACTGTTGTTGTATGCAAAATCCACTAAGTACAGGTGATCCTCCCATGATCCTCCAAATTCCATGACACAAGTCTGTAGCACGTCTTTGTGTGTCTGAATAGTCTTCTCTGACTGTCCGTCTGTCTGAGGGTGATATACAATATTGAACTTGAGCTGAGTGCCCAAGCTAAGCTGTAGACTCCTCCAGAAATGGGAAGTAAAGTGACTATCCCGATCCGAGACAATGCTCACCGAAACTCCATAAATCCTGATACTCTGCCGTATATACATCTCTACTAGCCGCTCAGTAGACGTACCCACTTTAAATGGCAAAAAGTGAGCTCATTTGGTCAACCTGTCTACGATGACCCAAATCGCATCTTTCCCTCCTGGTGTACACGGCAATCCAGAAACAAAGTCCATCGTGATATGCTTCCACTTCCACTCTGGAATGCACAATAGCTGCAATAAACCTTCTGGCCTCTGTCTTTACCTGCTGACAGACCAAACATCTGGCTACGAAGCATGCTACCTCCCGCTTCATGCCACTCTACCATACATGCTCCCTCATATCCCTATATATCTTGTTGTTACCTGGATGCATAGAGTACTAAGAAAGGTACGCCTCTGGCATGACCTGCTCCCGAAGCTCTTCGCTGGGCACACACAGTCTGGAACCGTACCTCAATACGCCATCCTCTGCAAGAACAAACTCATCATCTACCAGTCCTGCTCGAACCTGCTCCCAGATATATCATAAAGCAACATCGTCGAACTGAGTCGACTTGATCCTCTCTATCAAGTTTGACTGAATCTGAAGGTGCCACATCTGTATCTCAACTCCAGGCACAATCACCTCGATCCCAGGCTCTCTAAATTTACTAGCAAGTGACGATCCACTGTCAACCACATGACTGTCGAATACCTACTCAAGGCATCGACAACTATGTTGGCCTTCTCTGGATGATACTGCAATGAAATGTCGAAGTCCTTCATCAACTCCAACCATCTCTTCTGCCTCATGTTGAGCTCTTTCTATGTAAACACATACTTCAAGATTTTATGATCTGTAAAAATCTCCACCCGCACTCCGTATAATTAGTGTTTCCACAACTTCAGAGCAAAAATGACTGCCGCCAACTACAAGTCATGGGTAGGGTAGTTCTTCTCATGGGGACGTAACTGCCTGGAAGCGTAGGCAATCACCTTCACATGCTGCTGCAAGACACAACCCAAACGCGTCCCTGTGGCATCACTGTAGATAGTGAACCCTCCTGAACCTGACGGCAATGTCAGAATCGGAGCTGTCGTCGGCCGCTTCTTCAACTCTTCGAAAATGACCTGATACTCCTCCGACCAGACAAACTCTGCATCCTTCTGGGTCAGCCTAGTCAATGGCTCTGCAACCCGAAAGAAATCCTGGATGAACCTCATGTAGTAGCCTACCAATCCTAAGAGGCTCATGATCTCTGTGACTGAACTCGGTGCTGCCCAAGCCTTAACTGTCGTGATCTACTTCGGGTCAACTGAGATCCCATCTCCATTCACTACATGACCCAAGAAGTCAACTCGATCCAGGAAGAACTCACGCTTCGAGAGCTTGCCATAAAGCTCCTCCCTCCTGAGAGTCTCCAGAACCACTCTCAAGTGCTCCTCATGCTCCTCAGCGGTCTTCGAGTACACCAAGATATCATTTATGAACACCACCACGAACTTGTCCAAGTACTGGTAGAACACCATGTTCATCAGGGTCGTGAATACCGTCGGGGCATTAGTCAGCCCAAACGGTATCACCATGTGCTGAAACTGGCCATAACACATCCTGAATGCTGTCTTCGGGATATCCTCCTTCTTCACCTTCACCTGATGTAGCCTGACCTTAGATCAATCTTCGAAAATACCCTAGCTCCATTCAACTGATCAAAGAGATCATTGATCCGCGACAGTGGGTACTTGTTCTTGATCGTAAGGTTGTTGAGTGCCATGTAGTCGATACACATCCATACCGATCCATCCTTCTTTGCACAAAATGCACATATGCATCCCATGGTGAAGAACTCGATCGGATAAAACCCTTGTCCTGCAACTCATCTACCTGTCTCTTCAACTCTACCAGCTCACTGTTGTTCACCCTATAGACGTGCTGGGATATCGGCTCTACGCCGGACACTAAGTCTATAGAGAACTCCATGTCTCTGTCCGGTAGTAGTCCTAGAAAATCCTTCGAAAAGACGTCCATGTACTCTGCTATCAAAGGGTGTGGTACTACCTGCTCCTTAACTGATATTCCATAAAAAACTTCGTTGCTCTGCTCCGCCTGCCGTCGGGTAAACTTGAACTCTGGCTCTCCTGGTGCTCTTAAAAGAACTCTACCCCCACGGCAATCTATACTGGCATGGTGCCTGCTCAACCAATCCATACCGAGCACGATATCATAGTTCGGTAGTGGCATCACGAGCAGACTCACATCCAGTTTTTGACCTCCCAAATCAACTCTCCGACCCTTACAAATATTACTAACGAGGATGATGCCACCCCTGGACATGATCTTGTAAGTCCTAGGCAATGACTTAGAAATAAGATGGTGTCTAATAGCAGAAGATACAGACACAAAGCTATGGGAAGCCCCATAATCGAACAATACAAAAGCTGGAATATAGTCGAGAAGAATAGAACCTGCGATCAGCTCACCAATAGCCTCTGCATTCTCAGCTGCCATGGCGAATGCCCACCCTGCTGACCTCTCCTGGCTTGCTGCTGGTGCTGGATGAACCTCTGCTACTGAGTCTATAGTGGTCTCTTCGGCTGTCCTACCAGAGCCTTGGCTCCTGCTCCCTGAACTGCTCGTCCCAAAAACATAGGACACTCCTTCAGCTGGTACTTCGCTGAACCACAGAGTAGGCATCTACCAAGCCTCTTCCTGCAGTCATTCTATCCATGACCCGGCTTCTTGTAGAAAGTATAACTAATGGACTGCAGTCTCGGAGCTGTTTGCCATTAAAATTGTTTGATTGAAAACTTTAATACAAACAGAACAGTGTTACAATGTAGGACTTAGATGTAGTCCTAGGAGTACACTTTTGTTTAAGCTGGGTCCTTAGTGCCAATGGAGCGAGTGGTAATGCGTTGACTCCGTTGACCGGCTGACGACGGTTATCGGTTCTCTGAAGGTGTTGATTGCTCTGGGTGCTGGAGCTTGCTGAGAGGAGGAAGACGTTGAGTGTCTAGAACTGCCTCTCCGGTGATTCTCTGTTGTGGATTCTCCCTGTGTTGTGAGTCTTGTCTGTGTGTGAAGGAGATGATCCTTCTATTTATAGTTTTGCAGGCTGGCTGCTCATGCGCGTATGTAGAATGCGCCGGTATGGGGACGCCACGTGGAGGTTGCTGATGGAGGCGCATGGATGCTGCGCCCTGATCGAGGGGGAGAACTCTTCATACTGCTGTTGTGAGCCGGCACGTAGCAGAGAGAAGATCTTTCCATTGCTGAAATCTTGGATGAGTTGAGTCAAAGGACACGTGTCGTCGACTCATGGTTTGAAGATCTCGGATTTGGTGGAGAGGAGTGATCTGGTGGGCTGCGCCTTAGATTGGGCGCAGGAGGAGGCTGCGGCTCATAACCTTTAGGAGTTACAAACCATTTGGGGCGCATGGCTTTTGAGGCGCATGCAGACGACTTTCCTTCTGTCTTTCGGGATCAGAGAGCAGTCTGAGGCGCATGGCTTTTGAGGCACATGCTGATTTGGACGCATGGCCGTAGAGGCGCATGCTGATGGTGGAGTGGCCACGTGGCAGTAGCCGTCGAAATAAAGTCATGATGATGCTGACGTTGTCGACGCTTCGTTTTCTGAACTGTTCAGACTTTGGAAGGCGTGCTGCCAACTCTGTCAGTTCAGCATTTAATGTTGGTGACGTTCGATGGACAGCTGAGTGGGCGCGTCGGTTGGCGTTCCACTCGGTATGGAGATGTGTGGGGGCGCACCCTCTGTAATGCGCCGAGTACTGTAGGGTGCGTCTGTATGATGCGCCTGATGCCGAAGGGCGCGTCCGTGTGATGCGCTGTCTGGCTGGCACATCGGACATGTCTTTTAATGATGCGACTGTCTCGCTCTTCGAGTGCTATAAATAGCCGTTTGGCTGAATTCGAGGCATCCGGTTCATCCATTTAATGTAAATTCATTGTACGGAATTCGGAGGGCCATCTACTTGGTGCGTGGGTTTGATCTGCCCGGCCTATAAATAGTGGCATGGAGAGAAGATTTGCTTCTCATTCCCTTACGTACTTCCAACATGAACTTGAACATGCGGGTGCATTCTGTTGACGAAGTGCTCCCGAGGGTGAAGATGAGACGCTGTGTTGTCTTCGATGCACTTGAAGGTGACTATTACATCCAAAAGACGGAGTCGAGGGCTTCCGAGGCAGGCGGAAGGTGCCTGTTGCATCCAAAGATAGGGATGCTCGGGCCTTGTCTCCGTTATTCCGGAAGAGCCGTAGATCGGAATGGCGGTGCTAGGCTCTATCTTCCTTCAAAGTGGGGTTTGCCCACTTTGGTTGTGTTGAAAGCTGCTCCTTTAGCCGCGGTTTCGATCACGGTCTTCCTTCGCCTTTGGAGGCTCTTTCGAAGCCTCCCCTGGCCACAGCATTTGCGGTGCTCTTCTCTTCCTTGGTTCCAGCCAGAGGGTTAAATGCTTTGCTTGACGAAGCACTTATCAGGTGAGCCTGGCTGGAAGAGCGGTACATAACTGGGCTGCTGAAGGGATGCACATAACTGAGCTGGATGCACATGACTGAGCTGTTGAAGATATGGTGGGATGTGCCTGGTTGGAGGCGCATGATGTCTGCTGCGCCTGACTGATGGCGCATGGTGGCTGCTGCGCTTATCTGGAGGCGCGTAGTAGCCGCTGGCTGTAGACTTAGGATCTTTCCTTTGTAGAAATTCTCCTTTGTACAACCTTTTCTTAGACATGTAATAGACTTCTGTATAAAAAGTCTTCTTTCGAATGTCTATCTTTATTGATCTTGCTGTGAAGTTCTTCGTCTGAGTTTTAGCGCATGTAGTGTCTGGCGCATGGGCTTTCTGGTTGTAAAATTCCATGCTTCTACAAGACCCCCTTCAAAGTTTTCAAAACTTTTGAATAAGTTTTGGAATACTTTGAATAAGGAGCATGGAGGTCAGGGCGCATGATTTCTGGGCGCATGCCTGTTCGGGCGCATGCTCTTCTCAGTTAATGATGATGGTGCCTCGGTAACCGAAAAGATTAATGATGATCTTTTGGTTTTATTTGCTGCTATCCTTGCACAGAACCCGAGGCGACGGCTGAGATCACACGTCATCTGTTCACGCGTGCGACCAAGCCCTATAAATAGGTAAGAGTTGGAGAGAGAAAGGGTTCTTCTTCTCTGTGCCTCTGCTTCTTTAGAGTTTCTTCTTCAAAACCCTAACTTCTCCTTCCTCGAGAGAATGGCTCCCAAGACTCCTCGCGGTGCTGCCGGCAAGGGGAAGGAGAAAGCGAAGGAGTCCGCGGAAGTTGCGGCGGCTGTCGTTCCCCGTCGGCCTGTCGAAGTTCGGCCGGAGGTGGTTGGTAAGTCTCATTGTCCGTACGCCAACGCACATAGGCCTTGAGTCTTTAATGATGTGCCGCGGTCTTTGCCCGCCGACGCGCATGGGTTTAAACCCTGGTGATGCGCCGAGGCTATACTGCTGACGCGCATGGGTTCAAACCCTGATGATGTGCCGAGGCCATGCGCATGGGTTCAATCCCTGATGATGCGCCGCAGTTTTCTCCTTTAGACACATTGTGTGTTCTCTTCTGACTTTTTCTGATCTTTTGCTAGTGTCGATGGCAATCACGCTTTTGAGTGAAGTTTTCTTGGAGGCTGCCTTCAACCAAATGGGAGTAGAGCATAACGAGGAAGTGATAAACCCTGCTCAAGATGCTCTTATGTTGGATCAGCCTCCTGAGAGAATGACCCTAATCCGTGAACAGCAGTATTGGTTCCTCAAACGGATGATGGAGCGTGGAGTCATTAAATCTTCCACATCTGATAAAGTGACCTTCCTGAAGCCTGAGTTCCTGTTTGGAGACCGTCTCACTTCTACTGACTCGTCAGTGCTGAAGGTCAGGGAGGACTGGTTCTTTACCCTTCTCAGGGGGGAGCGGTGACTGGTGTCATCCAAATTGATTCTACTTCCGACCAAAGGGATGCTTTGACCGTTGTACGGTCTGGGTCTTCTTACACTTGGCGGACTTTACGTCCTGGGAGCCTCTACAGTGATGTACCCATTGATACGCTTGCTTTTTGGTTCCGCCACTTACGAGGCCCCATCTTCTTTTGTAGGAGCCGTTAAAAAGAAAACCTCGTACCCCAAAGTCGGGTGGGAGTAGACGAGAAGAGATGGCGAGCTCGTCTGGAGTGCGTATCCCGCCGATAATGATGTCTCTCATGGAGGAAGATCTGGAGGATACTGTCATCGTGGAGGTTCCTGTATCCCCGGGTTATGTCAGGAGGGAACCTGAGGGTGCAGCAGCTTCCGAGGTGACGAAGGCCACAGCGGAGGCTTCACATATCGAAGGTTTAGCAAGTGCGCAGCTTCCTGGTGATGAAGAGGAATGGAGTTCATCATCTTCCGATGACATCGCTCCGGAGCTGCAGGAGTCTGTTGCGGGGGTAGCAGAAGCAGTGAGGATAGAGGAGAGGGTTGATTCCCCTCCTTGTCATGATGAAGGAAGGTCGGCTGAATCATTGCCAAATCCTTCCTTGGCTTCAACCATGGACATAGAGATGGCTACCGATCAGGCGGTAGCGACAGATTCTGTCCCTGTAGAGGGACTTGAGAAGAATGAGACCCTTCTGCCGGTCTTGTCTCCTGGGGCTGGCCAGGAGATAAATGTTGATCTCCCCGTTTTGCCGGGGGAGGTAGCTGATGCTGATAGAACGTCGGGGGTAGAAGAGGTGGCCGTTGACGTCGGTGATTTCTCCGGGCTTGAGAAGGGTAAGGGTGTGGAACCCTCTGTTGCTCCTTCCACTTGGGGTACTATCGCGACGCATGTGCCGGCTCCTTCTGTTCCTTCGGCTCCTCGGGCTAGCAGTCTGGCCCCTGTTGATGAAGAGCCTATTGCTACCGAGGTTTAAACCTCTCAGATCGAGGTTGGCGGATCTTCCTCCGGTCCGCAAACTGTAGTAGCTCCCCCAACTCCTGTTATGACGCCGCAGGTGCTGGCGGATGCCGATGAGTATGTGAAGTTCCTCGTCGAGGGAGTGTACAAAATGCTGGAGAAAGGTGTATCTGCAGTGATGGATGCCAAGGGAAGCTTTGCGACAGCAAAAGCTTTGGCAATGCCTTGTATCGAGCTGATCTGCGTTCACCAAGGCCATGACCATATGGCCGAAATTCTGGAGGTTTCGGTGATTGAGCTGGACGAGCGGCTCGCGGAACTGCAGCGCATCCAACGAAATGACCTCTCTGTCTTGATAGATGCAGAGATAGGGAAGTTGATTGCTGAAATCGAGGCTTCCCATCGAGCCGATGTGAGCAGTTGGGAGCGTGAAGTGGCTGGGACTGAGACTGCGGCGGAGCAGTTGTCTCAATCTATGAAGAAGACGACGGAGAAGCGGGCTACGGTGGACGCTAACATCACAGAGGTTGATGCTCAGATGCGCCGTCTTGAAGACCAGCGGGCCCAACTTCAACTAGAAGCTGATCGTGTCCTAGCTGAACACGTGGCATTCAAGCAGGAGGAAGCGACTCTTACTCAGCGGACCCTTGCTTTGGCTCAGCAGCGACGACAGCTTGATGAGAAGTATGAGAGTAAAACTTCCGCTGAGGCTGTCGGATTAATGCGTCAAGAAGCCGAGCTCCGAGTCCAGGCGACTGTGGAAACTCGCACTGCCGACCTGAGACGTCGAGTCAGAGAGCTCTCATCCCACCCTGGAGAGGATCGGGGACTGTAGTTTCTCTTCTTTTTATGTGTTTTTGCAACTCTTGCTGTCTTTTTTGAAAAATAAAGAAATACACTATCCCTTTTTTTGTGATGTGTTCATTTTTTGATCTCATGAACTTGATGATTTATGTGGACCTATTATCTTTTGCGCACCTTGGTTTTTAGGTACAGATAATAAGTTTGAAGGAACCAACATGTTTGCTCAGAGGTAATGTGGACATGGCAATCATTAGGTTCAAATGATAGAATCTTCCTACTCAGAGGTATTTATGGACGTGGTAGGAATGATCCTGGGGGATACGCTGAACAACTCAGAGGTAATGTGGACGTGGAAGTTCTGCGATCAATGTACGACAACACAGGAGTTGTTTGTACGGGATGTTTACTCAGAGGTAATGTGGACGTGGTAAACATAAAGGATAGCGTAAGCTCACGAAATGTAAGGTTCCGCTTTGTAGGATGTAGAGAGACAACTCAAAGGTAATGTGGATGTGGTTATCTTTCTACGGAAGGATGCCACGGAACAGCTGGGTTCCGAAAGCGTTTGATTTTGTGAAAAGAGGTTGTTTGGGGAAATACATGTCTTGGAGGATGTCAAGAATAGTACTTCTTTAGAAACTTGTCGTTGATGGGCATCATGAACAAGTCCCCATTGGGTTTGGCGAGGCGGTAAGCACCGTTTGAGTATACCGTCTCAATGATGAAGGGTCCTTCCCATTTGGGCTCGAACTTCCCTAGTGTCTTGTGAGTTAACACCATTGGCCTTCTGACTACTAAAACCAGGTCGCCAACTTAGAAAGTTCTTTGCTTGACCTTCTTGTTGAAAGCCTATGATATACGGGCTTGGCAAAGTTCGATGCGTTGTTGAGCTAGGAGACGCTTTTCGTCAAGTGCCTCCAGTTCCCGCAGACGACGACGTTGATTGTCTTCTTCTGTGAGTTTGTTTGTGATCGCTACTCGGAGTGAGGGGATCTGGATCTCGAGAGGCAGTACCGCTTCGCTCCCGTAGACCAGGGAGAATTGTGTGTTGCCTGTTGGGGTCCGTACCGTTGTGCGGTAGGCCCAAAGGCATTCGCCGAGCTTTTCGTCCCAGTCGCGTTTGTTGGATGACACGACCTTTTTGAGCAGCCTGACGATAGTTTTGTTGAACGCCTCGGCCAATCCGTTTGCTGCCGTATTGTAGGCGGTTGAGGCCACGTTTTGAATGCGATTCTTGTCACAGAACCTGCTGAAAATGTGGCTGATGAACTGGGGACCATTGTCATGAATGATTCGCCTGGGTACTCTAAAACGGTAAATGACATGGTGTTTGATAAAGCTGACCACCCTGGAGCTTTTTACTTCCGCTAGTGGGACTGCTTCCGCCCATTTGAAGAAGTAATCGGTGATGGCCAGGATGAAACGATGTCCTCTTGATGAAGGAGGGGAGATTGGTCCTACAATGTCCATGCCTCAAGCTTCGAATGGCCAGGAGGCGACTGTAGGATGTAGAGGTTTAGACGGTGTATGTATGAAGTCTGTATGAAGTTGGCATGCATGGCACTTCTTAGCATATTCCACTGCGTCGGCGGCCATGGTTGGCCAGTAGTAGCCCATACGTCGCAGTCGATCTTGCAACTTAGGACCTGGTTGGTGAGCTCCGCAAGTTCCGTCATGAGCTTCTCGAAGAGCTTCGGCCGCTTCTTCGTTAGACAGGCTCGAAGGAGAAGCCCGTCGAAGGAGCGTCGGTACAGCGTTTTAGTGGCTGTATCGTAGTAGAATCGAAGAGAGCGTCTCCTGACTGAGACGGCTTCCTTCGGGTCTTCCGGAAGGATTCCGTAGACGGCGAAGTCGATGAACGGGAATCTCCAGTCTCGGACATTAACATCGGTGTTTGTCGGCACGGCGTGAGCCATTTGCAAACATAGGTTATTTCTGGGACAAATCAAGTCTCGGCCAGTTACCGTGACATAGTGTTGAGTCCCAAGGGGCGCGGCCAATGAGGCTGCGAGGCCAGCCAGAGCGTCAGCCTCCAAGTTTTGTAGATGGGGTACATGTTCGATAAAGAACCCAGTGAAGGTTGAAATGATGTTCAATGCAACTTCATGGTAAGGGATCAAATCTTTATGGCGAACCTCGTATCGCCCCCGAATCTGGTTTACGACGAGTTTCGAGTCGCCGTAGGCTTCCAGATGATCCACCCCCAGCTGTTGTGCTAGCTGGAGTCCCATGACGAGTGCGTTGTACTCAGCAACATTATTGGAGCACGGCTTCGAAAGAGAATATGCGTGCTGGATGACCAGCTGATCGGGGGAGACCAAGACTACCCCCACTCCTGCGATGATTTGGCCGTTGGGGCCCATTCTTGAAGCGCCATCAAAGAACATCCGCCAAACGGGGCTTCCTTCAGTGACGTTTGATTCTTGGACTTCATTCGGGATGTCTTCATAGAGTTTTGAAGATTCTGGGATGGGGTGTGCAGCTAAAAAGTCAGCCAGAGCCTGACCCTTGACCGCCTTCTGCGGGACAAACACCATGTTGTATGGCGTTAGTAGGATCGCCCATGTAGCCAGCCGGGAGTTTAATGACCCTGGCTTTGTCATGAGAACTCTGAGTGGATTGACTCGGGAGATGACGTGAATTGTCTGGCCTAAGACGTAATGACGAGTCTTCTGAATGGCAAACACCAAAGCCAAGCACTCCTTTTCAACAGGGTTGTACCGGTGTTCGGCCCCGATGAGTGTTCGACTGAGGTAGTAGATTGCCTGCTCGTAGCCTGCATCGCTGTTTTGAGCCAGTAAAGCGCCGAGGGAATGATCCATGGCACGGACGTAGAGGAGGAATGGTTTGCCGGTGACAGGTGCCACTAGGACTGGCGGGCTTGTCAAGTAAGCCTTGATGTCGTCGAAAGCCTTTTGGCACTCCTCTGTCCAGACGTAAGAGACTCCCTTCTTCATGAGCTGAGTAAAGGGTTGACATTTACCGGAGAGGTTTGCTATGAACCTCCGGATGTATGCCAGACGTCCCTATAAGCCCCGAAGTTTTCGAAGGTTCTTCGGAGGGTCCATGTTGAGGATGGCTTTAGTCTTCTCGGGATCGACATGAATGCCTTTTGTCGTGATGACAAAGCCCAAGAATTTGCCGCTAGAAACCCCCAGGAAGGATTTAGCGGGGTTCATTTTGAGTTGATGTGCCCGCATGAGATCAAAGACCGTCCTCAGGTCCTGTAGGTGATCTCTTTTGAGGCGGCTCTTGACTGCGATGTCGTCAACATAACACTCAACTGTCTTGCGAAGATGTTGACGGAAGATGGTACTCATCGCTCGTTGGTATGTTGCACCGGCATTCTTCAAGCCGAAGGGCATTACTGTGTAGCAGAAAACACCTTTCGGAGTCCTGAATGACGTGTGTTTTGCGTCATCGGGGAACATCTTGATTTGATTGTAGCCTGAATACCCGTCCATGAAGGACATGCGTTCAAAGCCACATGTGTTGTCGATCATTACATCGGTGATTGGGAGCGGGAATTCATCCTTCGGGCAAGCAGAGTTGAGATCCCTGAAGTCGATACAGACTCGTATCTTCCCATTCTTCTTGGTGACAGGGACGACGTTGGCTACCCAGTCTGGGTGTTGTTCCTCACGGATGAAGCCACTGGTCAAGAGTTTGTCCACCTCCTGATCGATGGCATTCATGATGTCCGGGCGGAAGCGTCGCTGTTGTTATTTGATAGGTTTGGCATCTGGTAAGATGTTCAACCTATGCATCGCGATCTGTGGATCGAGACCCGACATGTCTTCGTAGCTCCAGGCGAAGACGTCAATATACTCTTTAGCCAGTTGGACTAAAGATTCTCGGTCTTCTCCTTCCAAGCTTTTGCTGATAAAGATGGGTTTAGAAGAAGACCCTTTCCCGAGGTCGATCTGCTCGACTTCGTCTTCGGTGGGAGGTTCTCGTAACTCAAAACGAGACTCCCATTGTTCTCCTAGGCGTTGAGCCCAGGGTTCCTCTTCGAAGGGTTCCGGCGGTTGGTCTTCGCCTTCATCTTTCTGAGATTGCGTCGATGTCATGTTAGCTGACAGCACTTTCCTAAAGACTGATCCGATACTGGTATCGGAATCCCACGTCGATGCTTCAGACGAGTGGGAATGTTCTATGTCTTCTGCGTCTGAACTCTCTGGAGTTGATGGCGGCGTGACATAGCCTAACCCGCGTCGAGTCCGATTATAGTAATCCTGTGGCTTTCCATTGGGCATCGAAAGCCGGACAGGGAGATGTCGACCCTTGCCGTAGTTTAGGCCTTTATTGCTTTTCAGGTCGTAGCCCATCTTTTGGATGATGCGCTTTGCCGTATCCGTGTACCGATAGACTTGTACTCTGCCGGTATCAGGTTCGGGCTCGATTGACGGGAGGTCCTGATGACGCTCGACTTTGCCCGAGATGATGGTGCCTTCGTCTCGGCTTCGTGGAGGGATTATGAAGACTCCTTGAGACGGGACCACTCGATTATGGTGGACGGTCGTTATTTGTGTTTGCAACGACCGTAGAGCGTTATCTAATGTATACATGGCATTCCAGAGTGGAAGACAAGAATAATTGAAAGACACTCTATTATTGATAAAGTACGAGATTTTATCCCGTGGGATTACATTGTCTAAGGAGGGTGCGTCTACATCAGCAGAGATATATTCGCCAAGCTCCTCATCTGTAAGCACTGGGGCCGGATCAGGAGAGTCCTCCACCGCTCTGACTTTGGGGTCTAAGAGGGTTATGTGAGCCCTCTCCGGTATCTTGGATGACTGCGGCGGCTTGCCTTTAAGACGCACCTTGAGAGGTGCCTCGGTTGCGCTTCCGATGAGTGGCGCCTTCCCTTGTAATTTTACCACCAGGGGAGCCGCTGTTTGAGGTGGCTTTCCCTTGAGGCGTATCTTCAGGGGAGCTTCGTGAGTCGGTGCTTTCCCTGATAGCTTGATGCTCATTGGAGGCGCCTTCTGGGGAGGCTTGCCCTTCAATCGGATTTTCAAGGGGGCATCGGGAGTCATTTCGGGCTCCAAGTCCGGCTCTGTTGCCGTCTCTGCTTCATCATCGGCGTCGTTGGCTTCCTCCTCGTCAAGTGGCTTGTACAAGTCGGAATCGGTGAAGTAGGCCTCAATCCCTTTGAAGGGATCGATATCTGCAAACTCCGTCCGGATGACGCCGTTGGTGGATACATATTTCATGCATTGGTGGAGCGTGGAGGGCACCACCATGTACTCATGTAACCATGGTCGTCCGAGTAAGATGTTGTAGTTGACCTCGGCATCCACCACATAACAAGTCACCTCAGTTTTGAGGCTGCCGATGTGACACTTCAGCCGGATCTTGCCCAGTGGCTCGCTCTTGCTAGCGTTGAAGCCACTGATGGTCGTATTGGAGGGCGCCAGCCGGTACATTGGGATCCCCAGCTTTGATAGCAGCGTCTTTGGAATGATGCTTAGGGAAGACCCCGGATCGATCTGAATCCTGCTCACCTTTACCGAACCGATGTACCCTGTGTAATACAACGGTCGGTTATGTCGGTGATGCTTGAGCAGCATGTCTTGTTGGGTGAAAGTTATGTTTGGGATAACTTCATCCGCACAATGACAGTGTGCACAAGTAGTTGGGAGGTCTTCAGGCTGCTTGATTTGACTGAGAAAGGATTCGGCATCCTTCAGAGCTTCGCAGAGAGCTTCTCGGGAGTCCTTGGAGAGACGCAGGAGCTCGAACAAAGACAAGCGTGCAGGAGTACTGGCCAGTTGTGCCAGAATGTCAAAATTGTGGGGCTTGGCTAGCCCCGAAGCATTTTCTTTCCGCAGAGGTCTTCGAAACGGGCCTCCACTTGCTTTTGTTTATTGGCTGCTGAGGGCTTGGATGGACCCTCCTTAGGGATGGTACCAGGAGGCACCACTTCGGCGGCAGCTTCACCGGGCTGGAAGTTCTGTTGTGCACGCGTCTGCACAGGAAGCGCCTCTTCCGTTGAAGAAGAGACCGTACGGCAAGACTTGATCTTCCTGCCTTTTGCTTTGGAGGTAGGGCGTACCTCCGGTTGAGTTACCTCGGAGACGAGGTCGGGGTAAACCCAGAGGACCTCTCCTCGAGATGTGGTGAGTGGGACAAGTCCACTCACATTGTCACGGGTGGGTGGCAAGTTCACCACCTCCATTGTCGCCTTAGGGATGGGGACGACGCCATCTTGTGTGGTAGTCGGCGACAAGGTGCCGAACTGAAGTGACACCACATTAGCTGATACCGTCTTCTCTTCGTAGTCGACGGAGATTACATCCGCATTGATCATGCGCTGGATGTAATTTTTGAGGACGTAGCAGTCCTTGGTCGGGTGCCCGACAAACCGATGGTAGTGACAGTACCTCGGGTTGTCCACTTTCCCGACTTCATCGGGCCGCTTCGGGTCCGGAAGCTTGATCTTGTCACCCTACTTCAGTATCTCAAAGAGTTGCAGGGTGTCGTCATCATTGAATGAATAAACCTCCTTGGGTCTCGGTGCCAGTGGAGGCTTTTGAGTAGGCGCAGATGCACCCTTCGAGGCATTAACAGTCAATGCCTGTTTCCCCTTTGTTTCTCGTCCGGAGTTGTTGATTGCGGACTTTTTCCCCTTATCGTCAAAGGCGGGGAAGCTAACACCCAGAAGACGTGCATTGGCCGCCTTCTTCTCTGCAGCTTCAGCTTCGATGATTAGGGAGCTCCAGTCGGGAGGGGGAGTAGAGTTAAGCCAGAGCTTTACTGCAGGCAGCATGTTCATACTGCAAGCGGAGAGAAGCGCATGCTCTGGCATGCCTGGAGGTAGCCTGAAGCAGGCCTGACGGAAGCGTTCGATGAATGCCCGAACCGTTTCCTTGTCCTTCTGGCGTATCTCAATGAGAGATGCCATCGTCATGTCCTTCCCACCGTCGTAGAAGCGATCGAGGAAGAGGCGTGTCAGGTCGTCGAAGGACGATATAGAATTATCGGGGAGGCTGCAATACCAGTCATACGCCACCCCTTTCAGGGCCCCAACAAAGATGCTGGTGAGGAGCACGTCCTCCTTCGGAAGATGCCCTGTCTGCGACTGGAAGTACGTCAGGTACCGTCGTGGAGAGTCCTTCCCGTCATACGGCGTGAGTGTTTGTGGTTTATACTTTGGGGGATAAACCACCTTGTTCCACTCAAGGGGATAAGGCTGGGGAATGCCCATCTTCTGGCGCTCCTCCTGCCTGTTCTTGGACTCGAAGCGCTCCCGCAGATCTTTGATCATTTCGACCACGTCCTCCGTGGAGCTAGGAGTCGGAGAAGGAGGTACCACCTGGAGTGGAGCGTTTGAGGGCTCCGACGTCCGGGGTACTTCTGTGTCTGAGGGTGTCCGTTGGAGGGGCACACTCGACTCTCCATTGGCACCTGGGTCGGGACCATTTGAAGGTGTCCTGATCAAGGCCGACCGCATCTCAAACACTGCTTGAGTCAGTGCTTGCATTGAGGCAGAGAGGGTTTTGAGTCCTCCCTCTAGCGAGTCTATGCGCTGGACAATGTCATGTGGCGGCACATCAGTCTCAAGATCACCCCCGGTCATGTATACTGTCATGACACGGCCGGAAGTGGATGGATTAGTTGAGGCTTCGCTCTCAGCCTCGCTCTCATGTGGGGGAGTCACTTCTCCTGGTGTTTGGCCACCCCCAGCCATATTCTGGAGTTCGTCTTCGACAGGCGCATCTGCAAGGGCCTGACTGCCCTCAGCTCTGTCTTGAAGGGCCTCTTCGTTTCCAGCACTACCCCCGGCGGTGTCCTGGAGGACATCGTCATTTTGAGGGGCTTCAGGGAGGCCATCTTCGCCTTGATGAAGATCCGCCGCAGCTGTGCTTTGGACATCTTCGTCTTCGGAAGGAGGCTCGACAAGGGTCTGGCTACCCCCAGCTTCCTCCAAGAACTTCTTCCTCGATCGAGTGCCTTCGAACACTCCAGAGGTCGAGACAGCTGCCTTGGTTTTCCTCGGCTGGCTTTTGGATGAAGACGAGGAATTGGCAATCGTCTTCCGGACAGATGAGGAGTTGGAGATCACGTTGCATGAAGCAACCTTTAGCTCCTCTTCTGCTGACACCTTCGTCCCAAGGCGATGTCGGAGGGGTGTCGATGATTGTAGCCGTTGGAAGATCGACTGCTTTGGCGGTACTGCCGTCTTGCAACAGCAGTTGATGGTGACCACTGCACAAGTGTGCCCCGTGAGAGGCGCATCTTGCTTGTTGGTCAACTCTCCTGACCGGCGCTTGTGAGTGATCACGTTGCGCAGGTCGTTGGAGGAGAGTGCTACCCTCACACCCCTCTCAGGCGCATGGCAGGACCAAGCGCCGGGGTGGTCGGGTGAGTGCTGCACCCCCTGATCTAATACCAAGCAGGCATCACGATCAGTAGTGGGGGAACCACAGCATTTGAAGTGACTTGAACGGACCTCAAACGCACAACCAGAGGAGGCGCGGGAGTTCAAGACCACTGAGTTTGCCTCTCTCGGCTTGGTTGTGCACGCAGTGAATGCGCCCAAGCGAGATGAGGACTTTGAAAGTCGACT
Organism: Iris pallida; assembly: GCA_029216955.1. Classification (NCBI taxonomy): domain Eukaryota; kingdom Viridiplantae; phylum Streptophyta; class Magnoliopsida; order Asparagales; family Iridaceae; genus Iris; species Iris pallida. The sequence continues at coordinate 17,324 of JANAVB010024255.1, forward strand.
CGTTGTCGGTGCAGAAGCACTTGAGTCAACCTTGTACAGCTTGCCATCGGCGGCGCGCGTGATTGTAAGCGCGTACCTCTGGCCGGCTGCTGGCATAGCACGTTTGTGGCGCATGGCCCGTGCCGCCTTGGATTTCTTCGTACCAGCCCGCTGGGGCGCATAGTACTCAGCATCCAAATTCTCCTCGCCATTACAGCGAGTGAGTCTGTCAAAGACAGAGGCTCTTTGTGGCGCATCAGAAGTGATGCGCGGGGCATTGGCTGCGCCCCTGCTCCGTCGACGTATCTTCCTCGCCTGAGAGGAAGATGGCTGGGGAACGTGGTCAGCCGCACGCTTCCCCGAGAGATGCGCTGCATCAGCGGGTGCACCTTGACTGCTGAGGACGTCAGCAGGAAGGGAAGGCTGGACGGGCGTATCCCCTTCAACAGTGGTGCCCGAGGCGTCGACTTTGCGCACCCAGACTGCGCGGGTCTTCTTCGGCTTCGACAGCCGCTTCGAAGGACTCGTACTTCCTTCAGAAATGAACTCCTCGTACGCCTGTTGATTGAGGCGCACTACCAGCGTCTTGTTGGAGGAGCCCACCTTCACGTCGTCGGCCCGTGACACGACTTTCTCGGTAGAGGAGAAAGAAGTCCCCAGCAGAGTCGCCAGCTTGTTTGCCATTAAAATTGTTTGATTGAAAACTTTAATACAAACAGAACAGTGTTACAATGTAGGACTTAGATGTAGTCCTAGGAGTACACTTTTGTTTAAGCTGGGTCCTTAGTGCCAATGGAGCGAGTGGTAAAGCGTTGACTCCGTTGACGGCTGACGACGGTTATTGGTTCTCTGAAGGTGTTGATTGCTCTGGGTGCTGGAGCTTGCTGAGAGGAGGAAGACGTTGAGTGTCTAGAACTGCCTCTCCGGTGATTCTCTGTTGTGGATTCTCCCTGTGTTGTGAGTCTTGTCTGTGTGTGAAGGAGATGATCCTTCTATTTATAGTTTTGCAGGCTGGCTGCTCATGCGCGCATGTAGGATGCGCCGGTGTGGGGACGCCACGTGGAGGTTGCTGATGGAGACGCATGGATGCTGCGCCCTGATCGAGGGGGAGAACTCTTCATACTGCTGTTGTGAGCCGGCACGTAGCAGAGAGAAGATCTTTCCGTTGCTGAAATCTTGGATGAGTTGAGTCAAAGGACACGTGTCGTCGACTCATGGTTTGAAGATCTCGGATTTGGTGGAGAGGAGTGATCTGGTGGGCTGCGCCTTGGATTGGGCGCAGGAGGAGGCTGCGGCTCATAACCTTTAGGAGTTACAAACCATTTGGGGCGCATGGCTTTTGAGGCACATGCAGGCGACTTTCCTTCTGTCTTTCGGGATCAGAGAGTAGTCTGAGGCGCATGGCTTTTGAGGCGCATGCTGATTTGGACGCATGGCCGTAGAGGCGCATGCTGATGGTAGAGTGGCCACGTGGCAGTAGTCGTCGAAATAAAGTCATGATGATGCTGACGTTGTCGACGCTTCGTTTTCTGAACTGTTCAGACTTTGGGAGGCATGCTGCCAACTCTGTCAGTTCAGCATTAATGTTGGTGACGTTCGATGGACAGCTGAGTGGGCACGTCGGTTGGCGTTCCACTCGGTATGGAGATATGTGGGGGTGCACCCTCTGTAATGTGCCGAGTACTGTAGGGCGTGTCTGTGTGATGCGCCTGATGCCGAAGGGCGCGTCCGTGTAATGCGTTGTCTGGCTGGCGCATCGGACATGTCTTTTAATGATACGGTTGTCTCGCTCTTCGAGTGCTATAAATAGCCGTTTGGCTGAATTCGAGGCGTCCGGTTCATCCATTTAATGTAAATTCATTGCACGGAATTCGGAGGGCCATCCACTTGGCGCGTGGGTTTGATCTGCCCGGCCTATAAATAGTGGCATGGAGAGAAGATTTGCTTCTCATTCCCTCACGTACTTCCAACATGAACTTGAACATGCGGGTGCATTTTGTTGACGAAGTGCTCCCGAGGGTGAAGATGAGACGCTGTGTTGTCTTCGATGCACTTGAAGGTGACTGTTACATCCAAAAGACGGAGTCGAGGGCTTCCGAGGCAGGCAGAAGGTGCCTGTTGCATCCAAAGATAGGGATGCTCGGGCCTTGTCTCCGTTATTCTGGAAGAGCCGTAGATCGGAATGGCGGTGCTAGGCTCTATCTTCCTTCAAAGTGGGGTTTGCCCACTTTGGTTGTGTTGAAAGCTGCTCCTTTAGCCGCGGTTTCGATCACGGTCTTCCTTCGCCTTTGGAGGCTCTTTCGAAGCCTCCCCTGGCCACAGCATTTGCGGTGCTCTTCTCTTCCTTGGTTCCAGCCAGAGGGTTAAATGCTTTGCTTGACGAAGCACTTATCAGGTGAGCCTGGCTGGAAGAGCAGCACATAACTGGGCTGCTGAAGGGATGCACATAACTGAGCTGGATGCACATGACTGAGCTGCTGAAGATATGGTAGGATGCGCCTGGTTGGAGGCGCATGATGTCTGCTGCGCCTGACTGATGGCGCATGGTGGCTGCTGCGCTTATCTGGAGGCGCGTGGTAGCCGCTGGCTGTAGACTTAGGATCTTTCCTTTGTACAAATTCTCCTTTGTACAACCTTTTCTTAGACATGTAATAGACTTCTGTATAAAAAGTCTTCTTTCGAATGTCTATCTTTATTGATCTTGCTGTGAAGTTCTTCGTCTGAGTTTTAGCACATGTAGTGTCTGGTGCATGGGCTTTCTGGTTGTGAAATTCTATGCTTCTACAGGAGCCTGCTGCTGCACCTGCTGGAAAGGTGCACGACCCTGCCCCTGGAACTGTTGTGGCTGGAATGGTCTCTGCTGGTGCTGCTGCTGAAAGTGAGGCCTCTTGGCCTGTCCTTCGCTGCTGCTAGCTCCATGGGTATCTCGTCCTCTCTTGAGCTTTAGCTCAAGATCATCCTCTGCTGCTAGGGCACCCACCAGAATCTCCTCAAAGTGGTACTCCGGTCACTCTTGGTCAAGGACTTGACTTCCTTGACCAATCCCTTCCTGAACCTTCTAGCCTTTGCCGTCTCGCTGAGGCCCTCGACGAATTTGTCCAGACGGCAGAACTCCCCAGCGTACTCCTCAATTATCTGGCTCCACTGAACCAGACTCTCGAACCGTGTCTCTAAGGCATCAAGAGCTGTGTCAGAGAAAAATTTCTCCTTGAACAGCTTTTTGAAGGCTCCCCAGTCTGTCCCTTAGTGCCCACTCCGGGGTCCGTCTGATACCAGGTGCGAGCCAGGTCCTATATCTTGCTGCCTGCTGCCTCAATTTGAAGTCGGGCTGGTATCTCCGTCAGCCAAAATATCTTTTCGATATGTTCGATCCAATCATCAGCATATAAGATTCCCTCTGTACCTCGGAAATCCCTCGGATGCATCTTTTGAAACTCCTGGATGCCTAGCATCCTTTGCTGATACTGCTGGATTTGGCCACCCTACGGCTGTGCAGTAACTCTCTCCACAGTCGTCATAGCCAACCGATGGGCATTATCAATGCCCTGCCTTAAATCGGCAGCCTGGCGCTGTTGTGCCTCCATCATCTGCTGAAAGAAGGCAAAAAGCTAGGCAGCATCGACCGATCCTGAAGGCGGCTGTTGCTGCTGAAATATCTTCGGAATAATCGGGGAAGGCCTCGGAACAGGTGGAGGTGCACCCCCGAATGCGGCAAAAGCTCCGACATGAGAAGGTACCACGGGAACTACCTGACCAGGTTAAGTCGGATGAGAGGTGGCAGACCTCTCAGTAGTATCCCTCTGGCCGGAGCAATAGAATCGTGTCTGCACCATCCTAGAGATAGATCAACAAGAAATCGATTACTGAGAATAAAGCGAAATAATCAAAGGAGGACAGTCTATTTCAAAGGAAGCAATTAATCAGCAAGAATTTAGATGGCAGAATTAGATAAGAGTTTTCTTAATATGATTGAGTACCTCAAAACTATATCCTACATCCTACTGCAGGCTGTAGTGATACTCTAGTTTGAAAACTACTATAAAATCTGGACCTGCATGGGCTAGCACTAAAAACGTGTCACGACCCGTACCCAGTGTAGGGGCACGAGAAGTGGGTATGTCCAGCCTATGCTGCAATATCGGTGATAGAACGATGTCCTATGTCACATACATCTAACATGATATGATATAACTGCACAAATATACTTTCCAATCGGAGGACAATACAGAAGGTATAACTCAATCACAAGCTAAGGTAGAATGGTACGATCAGATAGATAAAATAAGAGAGATATCACCAAATGAAATACAAACAGAAGATAAGAAGTCTAAGTGTCTAAGACATAACATCTCAACAACAACAATATTCAGAATATATACATCTCAAAGTTAAAGTAAAGATAAGACAATAAAGTAAGATAACTAGTCAAGCTAACTAGCCTAGACTACTGGAGTAATATCCTCTGCAAGGACTAGGTCCTCCTGGAAGTCCGACTCGTATGTATCATCTGGGGCTACTCCATAGTACGTAGGACAGAACTCCTCGGTGTCATCTGTAATATTTTAACAGGTCCAGTCAGGACAGGAATGAGTACAAAATCTCAATATTTTATATCATGACAGGAATATAAAGCATACAATAGAGTAAGATACATGAATCGCTGAAAGTAGTGTACATAAAAAAGAGAGAGATAATTATTCTAAAAATATCTACTACAAGTAAAGAACTACAAGTGACTAGTGGTTTAGAGTACAAGATAGGCATGTGAACAGCTGGAATTTATACATGATTACACTACTGAGTTTATACATGATTACACTACTTGGAATTGTTCACATGACTATTTCTACTCTCCCGTACCCCAATCAATACACAAGTGTTGGCCATTAATTATAAAAGAACAGAACAGTTTTATGGGAGGACTGGACTTTTACTTCACAACTACAAACTTTCTTGTACAGATGAGAGCCTAGAAACAAAACCTAGGAAAAGCAATCTAAAGTACAATTTTTTTTTTCTGGGGGGTGACGGTAGAGGCTCGGGAGAGTGCTATCAACTATGCCTTACTCCTTGGACGATCGGACGTCGCTTATCCTCTAATAAAAAAATGCTCTTGCTGGATGCTCTTTGCTCTATACTTCTCTTTCTGTCTCCGCCGCTCTCTATGTTCATACTTTTGCAAAGGAATGGCAGCTTGCTATTTATAGGGCTTTTTGATAAGTAGGGTGTGCCATAATTGCTCCTTTAAAAGTGGGCAGTTAGGGATTTGGTGAAGATTAGCCTTGATCTCGTTTGTTGGAAATTAATCTGGGCTGTAAATGTTGATTGTAACAAATCTAGACAGTTAATATTGATTGCACCAAATCTGCATAGTTTATTGGAAATTGATCTGGGAAGTTAATGTTGATTGCAATAAATCTGCATTGTGATGATTTGTTGATAGCATCAAATTCGATAGGATAAGTCTTGGTCAATCTTTTGCCACGTGTCCCAACCGCCATTACACTGAGAGCCGTACGAACGCAGGGGAATAAGTCTTAGTCGATCTCCTGTCACGTGTTCCTACTGCCATTGTGATGCGAGCAGTATAGACGGGGCGTCCTGGCAGAGCCGCATGAGCGTGGCCCCGACAACCGAGCCGCATGAAGGTGGCAGCCGTATGAGAGTGATAGCCGCATAAGAGTGAACCCCAACTGAACCGCATAAGGGTGGCCCCCCATAATCCGAGCTGCATGAGAGTGGCAGCCGCATGGCGGGATGGCCTCCAACTGAACCGCATAAGGGTGTCCCCCACAATCTGAGCCGCATGAGAGTGGCAGCCGCATGAGGGTGGCAGCCGTATGAGGGTGGCGGCCGCATGAGGGTGGGTGGTCCGCATAGAAAGCTTCTTTAGATTTTGTGGAGTCTACTGACTGTCTCAGAAATTTTTTCGTCCTTTGAGGAGCCTGACGCGTCTTCTCATTATGTCAGAGCCGTCAGAGCTGTCACTTTATGTCAGAGCATTAAATGGCCAGCTGCATGAAGTAATCATGGCCAACTGTCATCGGTCTGTTTTGAGCCGCATGAGGCCACGTGGATCGTCCTGAGCCACATAAAAGTCCCTGAGCCGCAAGCGGCTCTCTGGGTCTCTCCGAGCCGCATAAGATTCTTCGAGCTTTTGAGTCGCATGTTGAGTCTGGGCCGCATATGAATTATTATTCTTTTTCATGCTTCTACAAGACCCCTTTCAAAGTTTTCAATTTTGGAAAAATTGAAATACTTTGAATACGAAGCATGCCCACGTAGCCGCATAGACTTCTCTGACCGCATGGATTACTCTGGCCTCATGGATTGCTCTGGCTGCATGGAATTCTCTAGCCGCATGGGCTGCAATATCCGCATGCAGCTCTAACTGCCACGTAGACGTCGCATTAATTGTCCTTGATTTGTTTTGATTTAAAGCCACCTTTTGGGATAGGATCCCAAGAGTCAGCTTTAAATATTCGAATTTATTCTTAATGATTATAATCTTTTGTATGCGGGGGATAGAAATCCAAGAGTCGGTCTTCTCTCCTAGGCAGCTCATGAATCGAAGCGTCAATCGATCTATGAGCCCCACCTATCTGCCTATAAATACGAGTGCTCTTAGAAGAGAGAGACTCTTTACTTTCTTTTCTCTTCAACTATTCTTTCCCTAAGTCGTCGTCTTCTCTTCCTTCTCCGATCATCAATGGCTCCTAAGGCTTCCAAGGCTTCCTCTGCGGCGAAAGGTAAAGGAGTGGCTTTCTCGTTGTTTGCGGCACCCACAATCCATCCTGATGCTCACCCTGCCATTGCTGGTAAGGATGTTGGGAGGAATTGCAAAAACCTTAACCATCATGGCTACGCCGCATGTTTTATGCGCGGGCCTTCTTCGTCTTCATTTCAAGTTCATTATGTTGTACGTGCCGCATGTACATCTTATGTCCGAGCCGCATGGAGTATGCCTTATGTTCGAGCTACATGAGAGTCGCCTCGTGGCCGCATAAGCACTGGACCGTATGAGGACCCAAAGAACAGGGCTGCATAAGTCCCTCTGAACTGAGCCGCATGAACCCCCACAAAACAGGGCCGCATAAGCTCCCTTTGAACTGAGCCGCAAGAGGCCACGCTAAGCAGAACCGCATAAGCTCATTCGAACTGGGCCGCATGAGACCGCGCTAAGCAGAACCGCATAAGCTCATTTGAACTGAGCCGCATGAGGTCGCGCTAAGCAGAACCGCATAAGCTCATTTGAACTGAGCCGCATGAGGCCGCGCTAAGCAGAACCACATAAGCTCATTTGAATTGAGCCGCATGAGGCTGCGCTAAGCAGAACCGCATAAGCTCATTTGAACTAAGCCGCATGAATTACAGCCGTATAAGCTCTTCTAAACCGTGTCGCATGAACACTCGCTAAACCGAGCTGCATAAGCTCACTTGAACTGGGCCTTATGAGGCCTCGCCAAAATAGAGCCGCATAAGCCACCCCCCTTTTTTAATTATGTTGCATAAGGACCCACCTAATCAGAGCTGCATAAGCCCAGAAACACTAAGTGGTTTTACCTGGCCATCTTCTAACTTGTTTCTTTTATCTTTTTCAGTGAATCTGCCAGTCAATCCTGTGGGAGAGCCCTTGGTGGGTTCAGCCCAATCTGCTGTGGGTGTGCGGTTCGACCATATAGTCCAGTATGTGGTGAACCAGCTTCCCAAAGACGAGCTTGTGGAGAGGCTGAATGCTATCAAGAACCAATCCTTCTACTTTCTCGGTGCCATGATGAACTCGGGGCGATTGGGGGAAGAATTCCTGAATCCTGTGTTCCTCTTTGGGGATGCCTTGACTGTGAAGAACCCCCAAGTTTTGGATATATCCGAGAGCAGGAGCTTCACTTCTGACAGAATGGCAATCCATATTCCTCAGATGGAGCGTCATTTTCTGTTGTCGTAGTTTAACATGCTGCCGATGGACAGAAAGATGGTGGACTCCTTAACTTCGAGCCAGTCGGGGATGTTTGTGGGTAACATCCATTATTATAGAAACTTTGGGTCAGTGTATACGGGCAAGGTATCGGTCAGTTGCTACGTGATAGGATTGGCCCCGGGTACCTTCTCATATGTGCAGGGTCCCAATTTCAAGTTCTCTCAAGCCGACACTTTCTTGAACCAACTTGCTAGGAAGGGGCCTATCCCGTTGGCCGATTGGCGCTGTTCAACTGGATAAACCCCATCTCTTTGTGGGCCAATTTGACCATATGGATTCTGCAGAAGTATGAGACTCTCCTTCGTGAGATCAGCCTCTATCACGCTATTCGGGGCACCTGTCACGGTCTGTCCATGAATAAGACGTTGTTTATGGCTCTCTTGGAGATGTACAACTGGCGGACGAGAACCTTCTTCACGCCTGGAGGGGAGATGGGACTCGCTCTCCATGAGATGCATGCAGTTTCTAAGCTGCCCTGGGAGGAAGAAGTTTTTGAAGTGTATACCCCGACGAACGAAGAGTTCGAGGATTTGGACTGGCGGTTCCCGGGCTTTATTGTCGTATACCAAAAACTACTATGTCTTATAGTACCTGCCACCAGACGTCCATCAAGAAGGACGATAGCTCGGAAGGGAACCCTCCTCACACCCGGACATGGCTCACACAACTTTTTATGCTAGGTGCCTCAGGCCGGGTTTTCCTTTGAAATCCTTAAACCCAGAAGGAAGTACAGGACCTGGTGTTGACTGCCAAGAGGTCGAGGACCACTGGCGACAGGTTTGGGAGTCGAACTGACTCCTTCAGTTATTTTTATCATGGTACTCAGCAGCTGTCAGAGAAGGCACTCATGGCAGGGTTCCTGATGGTGTGGCTGCAAAATTATATGGTCTCGGGAGGGGCTGGTTCTATTGAGAGGATCAGCCGTAACTTTATCCTTCCTACGGTGAAGCTGGTCTTCGGGGCCAGACTAACTCTTCTTCCGGCCATGGTGTGCAGCATACACCGTAGCATCCACACCTTCTCGTCCAAGGTTATCGCCCGTGATACGGCGAAGGACTTTGAACGCGTTGAACTGCCATATCATTATCTGATGGGGTGGTTGTTGATGCACTACCGATCTTTGATAAGGACTGGTACAGAAGATAGCGTTACGGCTGATGATGCTTTCATCTTCCAATATCACCATCAGTCTTGGGAGTGTAGTACTATGTCAGCCTGTCGGAGGGTGCTGGCGAGAGTGGACGGATACAACTTTTTTGCGTCTATTCCTCATTTTATCGATGAAGAAGTAAGGGACGTACATATTTATGGTACCGGGCCTCCTCACCTCTTGCCTGAGAAGATGCTCCTTTGGTTGCATAACATCCATCCTGCGCACCTAGTATACCGCAACCACAATACTATCTACTTAGAGCCTTACTTTCCCAGTAGGTTCTTCCGACAGTTCGGGTATAGTCAGCTACTCTTGGACAGTCCCAGCCCTTGCCTGCATTTTGAAGGTAGCGTGCTTGACGACATTAGGGCCTGGCATTATTATGACGCGGTTCACACCCGTACGAGCTTCTCAGTTCCTGATGCTGAGGCACCAGGAGAGATTTTGTATTTGGCGACTCTATACCATGTCGCGGCGAACAAGCCTCATGTTGGGTTTGACCCGAGTACCAGCTTTATTGTTGGTACTGGCTTGGCGGAGAAGTCCCAGGGGTCCAAAGCGAGGAAGAAGCGAGAGAACACAGTTGCTATGTCGGACTCAGAGTCTGCCGACGCGGACGAAGAGGATGACGAGCATGACCCCGATAACTCTCTTCCTCCTGCTGATGAGGTGGTGGCGGATCAGCCGCCTGTCGTTCCTGGTCCTTCGTGCAAGCGAAGCATACCAGAGCCCGCCGTTGGCGGCAAAACTTACTCCATGAAAAGGACTGCGTCTAAACCTTGCAGGCTGTTCATCAAGAAGAGAGGCGAGGATGACGTCATTTCAGAGGTGAATTAAATTACAACCATCTTCTTCTTTAGCTCTTCTTTTGAACTATAACCTAATTATTTTCTTTTTTATGCAGGCGTCAGAAGAATCGAAATCTCGAGAACCGACCCCTGACTCTGAAGTCGACCCAGCCTTGACCACTTTGATTAGTGACATGTGTGCCGAGATTATTTCTGCTGGGGTTCTTCCGGTGACGGCTGAAGCTCAACCCATTTTTGAGGTCTCAACCGAGGGTGACATGGAATCTACTGAACCCGTCCCCGAGGCTGTTGAACTTTAGCTGGGTGACGCTGATCCAGTTGTACCTCCTTTCGGGGTAGTTGGGGGAGATGAACCAGTTGCCTTTGGGTCGGATGTTGCAGGTGAAGAGGTTACGGTGGCTGAGAGCGAACCTCAGTTCCAGCAACTCTTCCTTGGTAAGCTAAGTCAAATTTTGATCAGCAAGGAGATTCATTCGCTCTATTATCATATCCTTCGGGTTAAGTTGATTGATGGTTGCTCCGAACATACAGGTCCTGCTCCTTTACTGCCAACGACGGACACTATCGGGGGAGAGCTGGCCAGAGAGAATCTGGTGGAAGAGAGTGTGCCTCCTCCAACTTATATTGAGGGGCCTCCCGCTGAATTGAGTTCGAAAGAGCAGACGGCGGAACGGTCGGGGCGGGAAGAAATGGTCCCCGCCCTCTCCTCTGTTCATGTGGCTCCGGGGGTCGAACTTTCCGTCCTGCCGAGTCTCCAGACCCTTCGGGCTGCGGAGGAGGAATTGGCCGCTATTCAAATATCCTTACGTTCGGAACTTGTTTCCCTTGTGGCGGGGGCAGAAAGTTTCGGTGCATCTTCTTCGTCCCTGACAGCTACCCTTCCTTTGACTCCGTCTTCTACGGAAGTTCTGGATGAAGCGTCAAAGGATGTGGTTGACAGTTTTTACCGCCATCTGAGGCGAGGAATTAAGGCTGCAGTGGAGAGGGGGACCTCTTTTGCCTAGCCCATCAATGCTCCCGGGGCCAGATTGAAATCCTTAGAACCCTCCCAGACGGGGCAGGGATAGTTGAGCTCCTGGAGCCCAAATTGCTGGAGGCCGATCAGCTTATTGCCCAGTTTCAAGTGCTGCGGCAAGTTGATCTGTCTGCAGCAATAGATCAAGAGCGCGCCTTCCTTATAACTTCATAGAGAAGGTAAGGGTTGCTCGGGATACGGCCAAGCCGATTATAATGGGGGACCTCCACCGTCTGTCTCTGCAGTATGATCAGTTGTGCTGCAGTGGAGAGGATTGCATGGCTCGGGAAGCGGCCGCCTCCCGTGGGGTAATTGATATGAGAGAGTAGATCTTTGAACTTCAGAGAAAACTGACTTTCTTAGAATTTGAGCTCGAGGCCGCCCGCACGGATAAGGAGCTGGTTGTTCAGTAAGCCGACAAGGACACTCGAGCTTCTGCTGGCTTGGAGCGTGCTCTGGAGAAGCTGGAAGAGGGCTGGCGGGCTCACTCGCATCTGGAGGATACAGAGCGGCTGACTCAGGAGGCCGAGCGCCGGGCCAAACAGCAGTTTGAGCGGTCGACTGCCTTGCTGAGGGACCGTCTCATGGAGTTATGTGTCGCCGAACCATAGTCGGCCTTTTTTTTATTTATATTCTTTTCTTTTTTAGAGGTATGTAGTCCCAGAACATGTAGTACCTTTGACTTCCAAATAAAAGAGTATGTTTTATTTTACCCTTCATTTGTATTGCTTGGTGCGTTTGTGGTGTTATGGTATTTGTCCTATTGGGAGACTATTTGTAGACCTATTACCCTTGGCATACCTTGGTTTTAGGTACGGATAACAAGTTTGATAGGGATACATAGAACAATTCTACAGTAAGGTGACCATGGAAGTTCTTAGTATCGGGAGAAAGAATGCCATGGAGCAGCTTGGCTCCCGAGGCATGATGAAAAATGAGGCGCATGTACTAGAAAACTTAGTACAGCATTTATGGTCAGTAGAGGACATTTATGGTCAACAGAGGACATTTGTGGGCCTATTATCCTTGGCATACTCCGGTCTTGGGTACGGATAATAGGTCGAGAGAAAACCAACATATCTACTCAGAGGTAATGAGGACGTGGTAAATATGAGGGTTTCTTCAATAGAGCCTTCCTACTCACAGGTAATGAGGACGTGGCAGGAGTGGACTCCATAAAGGGTACATAGAACAACTTAGAGGTAATATGGACGTGGAAGTTCTACGTGCGGGGGTGATTTGGTTTTTGGCGGAAGCGAAACAACTCAGAGGTGACATCGACGTGGTTGTTTCGGGAAATTTGTGGATCTGTTACCCTGTTTATGCACTGAAAGTGTGGGCATTAGATCATGAGGAAGATGCTCTTTTGGGAAGCAAGTTCAGAGGTATGATCATACATGACTTACTACCCAGAATATGCGATATAGATTCATTTGGGATGACCAGAGTGTAAGTTCAGCGGTACCTAAGGGCACATAACTTAACAGTCCGACAGATTTGGAGGATGTCGTTTAGACATAATACTTCTTCAGGAACTTGTCGTTGACGGGCAACATGAGCAAGTCACTATTTTGTTTTGTGAGACGGTAAGCATCATTAGAGAATATAGCCTCGATGACAAATGGGCCTTCCCATTTTGGTTGGAATTTGTCGGCGGTTTTTTGAGTCATAGCTATCGGCCTTCGAATTGCCAGAACGAGAATGCCTACTTAGAATGTTCTGAGTTTAACCTTCTTGTTGAAAGCTCCCGAGATGCGTGCTTGATACAGCTCGATTCGTTGTTGAGCTAGCTGGCGCTTCTCATCTAAATCCTCCAACTCTTGTAGCCGGCGACGGTAATTATCATCCGTCGCCAATCAATAGGTGAGGGCAACGTGAAGCGAGGGGATTTGGGTATCCAGAGGGAGAACTGCCTCGCTCCCATACACCAGAGTAAATGGTGTGTTCCCAGTGGCCGTCCGGACTGTAATACGGTATGCCCATAAGCATTCGCCAAGCTTTTCATTCCAGTCGCGTTTGTTGGAAGACATGAATTTCTTGAGCAGCTTGATTATAGTTTTGTTGAATGCTTCCGCCAAACATTCATCGACGAATTGTACGGTGTTGAAGCAACATTCTGGATCTGATGTTTGTCGTAAAATCGATTAAGGCGTAGCTTACGAACTGTGGACCGTTGTCGTGGATGATCCTTCGAGGCAGTCTGAAGCGATAGATGACGTGATGCTTAAGAAAGCTGATCACGTTTGATGTCTTCACTTCTACAAATGGAACAGCTTCCGCCCATTTGGAGAAGTAATCTATGATTGCGAGTATGAAACGGTGTCCTCTGGATGAAGGTGGAGTGATCGGACCGATGATGTCCATTCCCCATGCTTCGAATGGCCAGGATGCTACCGTTGGATGTAAGAATTCAGATGGTTGATGGATGAAATCTGCATAGACTTGACAGGCTTTGCACTTAATTGCATAGTCTATCGCATCTGCCACTATCGTAGGCCAGTAGTAGCCCATCCGGCAAAGGCGGTCTTACAGCTTCGGGCCAGGTTGATGGGCCCCACAAACACCGTCGTGAGCTTCGCGTACCGCTTCTTTGGCTTCTGTATCTGACAAACACCAGAGCAATAATCTATCGTATGATCCTCAATAAAGCATTTTTGTCTCTGTATCATAGAAGAATCTGATAGAATGTCTTCTGACAGAAGTGGCTTCTTTTAGACTCTCCGACAAAATGTCGTAGACTACGAAGTCAATGAATGGCTGTCTCTAGTCTGGTACTTCATCGACTGTCAGAGCGGAGTAACTCTCAACACATTGAACATTATTCTTGGGACAGACCAATTCATGGCCTATTATGTCAACCAAGTGGTGAGCAAGATTTGGAACCGCTAGGGAAGCGACAAGGCCTGCTAGGGCATCGGCTTCAATGTTCTGGAGCCTGGAAACGTGTTCTATGAAGAACCCTTCTAAGGACGAGATGATGTCGATCGCTATTTGGTGATAGGGGATCATGTCCTCATGACGAACTTCGTATGAACCCCGGATCTGGTTAACGATTAGCTGTAAAATCGTCATATGCTTCGAGGTGCTCTACCCCCAGTTCTTTTACAAGTCGGAGGCCGATAACCATAGCGTTGTACTCTGCCACGTTGTTTGAACAAGGTTCCATAAGGGAGTACGCCCGGTTGATCACCAACCCAGAGGGAAAAATCAGCACCACTTCGACTCCGACTACGATATTGCCTTTAGGCCCAGTTCTTGAAGCGTCGTCGAAGAACATTCGCCAAACGGCATCATGGAAGACAATATTTGAATTGGCGACCTCATCTAGGATTATTTTGTATAATCTGGTTGACTCCAAACCTGGATGGGCTGTTAAAAAGTCCGCCAGAGCTTGACCTTTAACAGCCTTCTGCGGGACGAAAATCATATGGTAGGAAGAATAATATTTTCCATGTAGCAAGGCGAGAGCTGAGTGCCCTTGTTTTTGTCATGAGGACCCTGAGAGGGTTGACTCGTGATATCACATGTATGGTTTGTCCCGTGATATAGTGTCACGTCTTCTGAATGGTGAACACTAGAGTGAGGCACTCCTCTTCCACGGCAGTGTATCAATGCTCAGGCCCTACCATCATTCGACTGAGATAGTAGATAGCTTATTCATGGCCTACATCATTATTTTGTGCTAGTAGAGCATCGAGAGAATGTTCCATAGCTCGCACATAGAGTAGGAATAGCTTTCCTGCAACTGGGGCCACCAGGAGTGGAGGGTTCGACGGGTATTCTTTGATGTTGTCGAAGGCGTGCTGGCACTCTTCATCCCATACGAAGGAAACGCCTTTCTTTATGAGGTGCGTGAAGGGTTGACATCGTCCGAAGAGGTTAGAGATAAACCTCCTGATGTAAGCTAGCCTTTCCTTGAAGGCCTCTGAGTTTACGGAGATTTCTTGGAGAACCCATCTCCATGATTGCCTTCGTCTTCTCAGGGTCGACATGGATACCCTGGGAGGTAACGATAAAACCAAAAAACTTTCTGCTGGATACGCCCAAGAAAGACTTCGTAGGATTTATCTTCAAATTGTGCGCCAGCATCAGGTCGAATACTGTCTTCAGATCATGCAGATAATCTTCTTTAGAGCGGCTCTTGACGGTGATGTCGTCGACATAACACTCCACTGTCTTGCATAAGTGATCTCTGGAGATGACGCTCATGGCTTGTTGATAGGTGGCGCCAGCATTCTTTAAACCAAATGGCATGACTGTGTAGCAGTATGTGCCAATCGGTGTTCGTAATGATGTATGCTTTTCATCGTCAGGGAACATCTTGATTTGATTGTGTCACGACCCGCACCTACTGTGAGGGTACGAGAACGTAACAGCGCCCAGCCTACGTCGTAGTGTCGGCAGTATAACGCTGTTCTAAGTCATGAACTATAACTAACTAACATGTAATACTCTCCATAAGGAGACCAACACAGAGATATAACTCAATCACAATCTAGAGACAGAATATGGCACGATAAAATAGATAAGAAAATCCTCAACTGAGGTACAACAGAAATGAAATACAAGTTTCAACATCTCTACAATATACATCTCTGAAATAATGACAACAGCTAATCATGAAAAGAAATAGTCTAAGCTATCTACTCTATGCTAGGGTATCATCCTCAGTAGCTGTCTGAACCTCCACAGGGGTCCAGGCCGCGAGTGTCGTCTAGGCAAGCTCCAAAGTAAGGGTGCAGGGTTCCTCATCATCCTCTGTAAAAATTTTAACAGGTCCAGTCAGGACGGGAGCGAGCACAATACATCACAGCAGTTTATAGCAGGTTAGAAAATATAATCATGCAGTAAAGTAAGATATAGATACTGAAGGAAATACAGTATATAAACAGAGAGAGTACTGTAATAGAAATATCTACTATAAGTAGAGAGCCACCAGTGACTAGTGATTTAGAGCACAAGTCAACATGTGAACAATTCCAAAGTTTCATCGTCAGGGAACATCTTGATTTGATTGTACCCTGAGAAGCCATCCATGAATGACAAGCGCTCGAAGCCGCAGGTGTTGTCAATCATTATATCTGTAATAGGGAGGGGAAACTCATCCTTAGGACACACCTCGTTCAGATTCCGGATGTCAATACAGATTTGGACCTTTCCATTCTTCTTAAGGACTGGTACTATATTGACTACCTAGTCTGGATGTTGTTCCTTACGAATGAAGTCGCTGGCTATCAGTTTGTTGACCTCGGTCTCGATAGAGTTCATGATGTCTGGGCGGAACCGTCGTTGCTGCTACTTGACCGGCTTTGTATCCGGACGAATGTTGAGTTTGTGAAGTACAACCTCGGGGTTTAGCCCTGGCATGTCTTCATAGCTCTGACGAACACGTCGATATATTCTCTGACGAGTTGCAATAGCAATTCTCGCTCTTTGGCTGTCAGACTTTTGCTAACAAAGATTGGTTTTGGGGAGGACTCATCACCGAGGTCAACTTGCATGACCTCACTTTCGGTGGGAGGCTCTCTTTGTTCGAACCTCTTCTCCTATTGTGCGTCTAACTGTTGGGCCCACGGCTCTAACTCAAGAAGTTCAGGAATATCTTCATCTTCTTCGTAGGCGTCGGCGAATGCCATATTGATAGTCCAAGTCTGCCTGAGCATGTCCCCAATGCTAACATCTGAATTAGAAGTGGGTGAACCGGACGAATGAGAGTGCCATTCGCATTCTTCATCTGAGCTCTCGGGGGTTGTCTCAGGAGTAACATAGCCTAGACCATGTTTGGTCTTGGTGTAGTAATCATGTGGCTTCCCAGTCGGGACTGGCAATTGTAAAGGTAATCGTCGGCCGGTGCCGTAGTTCAGGCCTGGTGTAGCCTCCATATCATACCCCTGTTTTTGTATGAGGTACTTGGATCGAGAGCTATATAGATAAAGGGGCAGTCTCCCAATATCGGGTTCCAGATCAACTTCTTCTAGCCTGAAGGGCTGTGGGTCATTCTTCCGGCCAAAGATGATTGGATGATCCTCTCCTTCGATTATGAAGCAGGTGCCTTCCACGGGAGTAAGTTGGTTCATGGTATAGACATTGGTTACTTGTGTGTATAAGTTAGTACCTATACCGTGTTCCATCGCATACATTATTTGAAGCTTATCAAGCTCAAGGTAGTTCAAAGATAACCCTTTATTGATGAAGTAAGGTATCTTTTCAGAAGGAATTACATTATCAGCGGAAGGAACATCAGTGTACGCGGCCACATACTTGGCCAGCTCTTTCTCCTCTTCAGCTAGCCCCTGTATCAGTAAAGACTAGGAGGATGATCTGGGCAGCCTGATCATTAAGGGTTCCGTTGATGGGGCCTAATGTGGAGTCTTCGGTACACTAGCGGTCCCCGGCTTGGTGCTGACTTGTTGGTTTGTCTCCAACTCCAGTTCGGCAATCCCCTACGTTATTGAAGCTTGGAAAGACGATATAGGGAGCTTGATCACCAAGGGTCCCGCTGGTGGGGCAGGACGTGGGGTTGGTGCCTCACTAACAGTCCTTGGCTCAGTATTGGGCTGACACATTATTCTTGGCAGACGAATGGCTATTGGCTTATCAGGAGAGTTTGTATCTTCAGATTGTCGTTGACCGGCTCTTGACAGTCTGATTGTCGTTGGCTTCACAGTGGGTCTCGGTGCTTGGCCAGACCTTGGGAGTCGGATAGCCATTTGTTCCACTTGTGCAGAGGGACTGATTGCATCCATACGCAAAGTGGCTGTAAGGGGTGCAGTTCTGCCTGGTTTGCGAGCTTGGAGGTGGATCGTTAGAGGTTCTTCTGATCCTGTTGCTGTCTCAGTTTGAGACTGAGTATTTTCTTCGACAAGGTGCCTCTTTGACTTCTCGTACAAGCAGGATTTCGAGTAGTAGGATTCAAGCCCTCTGAAAGGATCAATGTCGGCAAATTCGGTTCTTACAAAGCCGTATTTGTCGACGTACTTGAAGCACTGGTGCAACGTGGAACGCACGATATTGTATTCATGTATCCAAGGACGCCCCAGAAGAATATTGTAGGAAGTGTTCGCTTCAATGACATAGCAGGTTACTTCTGACTGAAGGTCGCCGATTTGGCACTTCAAGCAAATCTTCCCGACCGGATAGCTTTTGCCTAAATTGAAACCACTGATGGCGGTGCTTGTAGGTGTCAGGCGATGCATAGGGATGCCCAGGAAGTGAAGCAGGCTCTTCGGAATGATGCTTATGGAAGAATCGGGATCTATGTGCATCTAATCCACCTTTACGTCGTCGACGTATCCAGTATAATATAGCGGGCGATTGTGTAGGTTGGTCTTAATGAGCATGTCCTATGAAGTAAAGACAATGTTGGGCATTGCTCTAGTGAAAGCACTGTCCTGAGGATCCTTTGTGGAGCTTCCTCCTGTGAGCTTAACCTGGGCCAGATAGGTGTTAGTGTTCTGAAGTGTGTCACTCAGTGCGATGCGAACATCTTTGGAGAGCCTCAAGAGCTCATATAACGACATTTTGGCCGGTGTGTTGGCCAATTGTGCCAAGAAGTCAAAGTTGTAAGGCCTCTCTAGTCCCTGAGGTATATCTTTTCGGAGCAAAGGTTTGTCGAAGCAGGTTTCCTTCGGCCTAGGCTTGTCGGTCATCGGAGGCTGAGAGGACCCTGGAGCATCAGCAGCAGCCGGCTGATGATCTTCAGCCGAGTTACCCGATGGGGGTTGAGTTTGTGCACGAGATTGGGTAACGACAGCTGTTGCTTCTTCGATGTCAGCCAAGATTGTACGGCAGAATTTAACTTTTCCACCTTTTTTTCTTGCCAGTAGAGGGTAATGCTGGCTGGATTACTTCAGATACTAAGTCCTGGTGGACCCACATGACCTCTCCTCGCATGTGGTGAGGGGTACCAGCCCAGCAGCCTGGTCTCGGGGAAGTGGAAGATTAGCGACCTCCATCTTCGCCCGGGGGACGGGTACCACTCTATCCTGAGTCTTCGTCGGAAGGAAGCTGCCAAATTGGACAAACACCATGTTGGCGGCTACAGTTACCTCCTTGAAGTCAATGGCCAGGGCCTTAGAGTCGATCAGGTGCTGGATGTACCACTTTAATTGGTAGCAGTCTTGTGTAGCATGGTGGACATAGCTATGGTAGTGGCATAGCTATGGTAGTGGTAATACTTTAGGCTTTCCATCTCTGCAGGCCGAGGCTCACGTCTCGGTGGAGGGAGCTAAATCATGTCTCCTTGTATGAGCATGTCAAGGATGGTTTTGACATGGCTGTCTTCGAAGGAGTAAGTCATCTGTGGCCACTGCTTCTCTATCGGCTTTGGTTCGGGCTTCGGGGCTGTGTAGGCCACCATAGCCTGTTTGCCCTTATTGTCTCGGTTGTTGGAGGGATTACCACCATTGTTGTTGTTGGCATTAGGGCATTTGCCCTTGTCCTCACCTTCCGAGATATGCAACCCCAGTTGGCGAGCTTTCTTCAACTTGTCTTCTGCGCTAGTGGCGCTGATGATGAAAGCCTTCCAGTCCTTGAACTGACTCTTGCCCATCCAGAGGCTGATTGTGGAAAGCAGCCTCTTTTGGCATATTTCAATCGAGGAAGAATCTGGATTGCTAGAGGGCAATTTTATCACGGTTTGGCAAAACCGCTCAATGTAGTTCCTTGTCAGCTCCTTCTCACCTTGAACAACGTCCATGATGGTGGACATTGTCACATTTTGTCCTATCTCACCCTTTCCAACGCTCCAATGAACAACCGCGTAAGGATGGCGTCGTCATGAGGCAGATGGTCGATTGTGACTTCGAAGTAGGTGATGTACCTGCTTGCAGATGTCTTTCCATCATATGGATTGATGTTGAATGGTTTATATCTTGGTGGGTGTAACACCCAGTTTTCCAAATGAGGGTATTTTGGGCATTTTTAAAATTTTGGGAATTATTTTGGAATTATTATTATTAATTATAATTATTAGAATTTTTATTGATTTTTAGTATTTTTGATATGGTGCTATTCTAGGCTTTGACTAGTGTTGACCTTGGTGATTGTCCTAGAGGCTAACCTAGGTCATGACTATTTGGTTATGTAGTAGAACCCTAGCTTGACCTAAGTTAGTGGCATTTAACTCATTAGAACTTATTTGGTGAGATTAGGATTTAATTTGATTAGGGAATGGCTTGTGGTTTTACAAGTCATGACTTGTGACTTAGCCTTATAGGCCCAACCCAACACTAATGCAACCTAACCCTAGCCCATTTCAGCCCATGGCTGGCCACATAGGGATTCTCCCTCTATTTAATCCCTCCTAGAAATTAGGGCTAGCCTCCATTAGGAATTTTCCAAGTTTGAGAAGAGGTGAGTCTCCATCTTCATTAAATCCTATAAAATCCATTTCAATTCCTTTTCTACCCAAACCAATTGCAATAGGTTCTAATTTTACTCTACTTGCTGTTGGTAATGAGTAATTTCAGCTTGGGAGCAAATTGGAGAAGTTTGGCTATCTAGAGGAACACCTCTCTTTGGAGCTTTTTGAAGATTTTGACACATATAGGTAAATTCCAATCTACTCCATAGAATGCTGATTTTATTGCATATCTAGGAAGCCCTAGGCCTAACCTAACTGTAGGACTAGCTAACCCTAGATTTCATGTCCAATTCGTGTCCCATGTGGACACGTATCAGTCCTTGTTATTAAGTGTTTGATGAAATGCCCCAATGGGCATTTCGATTGATTTTTACGAAAATAATTGAATAGGAACTAGGGTTTTGACCTCGCTTATGGTTTTCCACTGCACTGAGCACGTTTTAGTGTCGTATCGAGTCACCACGGACACGGGAACATGCTGACACGTGCGCGCGTGCACGGGCACTGTAGCTCCCCTGCTACTCGGGGTGCGCACTGTACACGCCACGTGGACGCGTATAATTTGACACGTGGGTGTGGGCACAGGCTGACACGAGACTCCCAAAGTTTCGGGGGTCCTCGTGTCGTGTCGGACACGAAATCGTGTGTGCACTGGTCGTGCACTGTGCGTGTACGTTCCTGTTATTCTTCCTATGTTTTATTCCAAGTTTAAATGGTTTAAATTATGATTTAAATGCTAGATTTGATTCCTAGACATGTTGTTAATCTATGTTAGTTGTTATTTACATTTGAGATTGGGTCGTTTGTTGTGATATGGGATTCGAACATATGTGGGTTGACTGTACATGACTGATACATTGTATGTTTCAGTTTTTCCTATGTCAATCTTGTTAATCTGATTTCTAACTAATGTTTTAAGTACCATTATTATTCCTACATGTGTATTAGCCTATGATAGATTGATTTTTACTTATTAAATTAAGTTTTATGATATGGGAATGGAATTTGAACTTGAGTTGGTTTCAATGGTTCGACTGATACTTCATTTCTGAACTCCTGAGTTAAATCCCATTTTAAACTGTTTAAATTAATGATAAATTGTCACATTTGATATGAGCATATGTATTAATGCCTGCTGAATTGGTTTTACTAATTAGATTTGGCTTTTGGTTTATGAATGAGAATTTAGGCCCTTGGTTGGTTTTTGAAATGCTGAAACTGGAAACTGATTTCCTATTTCCTTTTTGAAAACTGATTTCATTGATTTCCTTTTTATATTTACCTGAACTGAAATGAGTGCTTTGATTCACTCTTAGAGTACTGAAATGTTATTTCCCTGATTTTTCCTTCTTAAACTTAACTGTAATGGGATATTGACATTGTATTAGTGTTCGAAGGGAATAGATTTGATTGGTTTCATTGGTTCCTGCCTACTGTCAACTGAGATGGATTCCCTTACCCTTTTCGAAATGAGTATGGGAATGGTTTCTTCAACTGAGCATGAATTCCATAACCTGAAAATTACTTCCTTAAATTGTTTTGAATGAATGTATTGATTCATAGCATGAACCTGAGAATTGATACACTGAATAATAGCTCACTGATTCTTGGAGATGTGTTTAGTTCACTGTTTAATGTAAACTGTCACAGTTTTGGGTATTAATCCACTGATTTCCCATTGCTAATATGCCACTATTTCCAGGATTTGAACAAATGAACATTGTTCACTGTTTTTCAGGATTGATTCCTGTTTTTCCCTTTCACTGATTCAGGAATTTCCCACACATGTATTCCCTGTTTTCCTATAGACATTACTATACAATATACTTTACTGATTTGTATTCACATTGTCATGTACTCACTGTTTTCATAATCATTTCACTGATTTCCCTGAATTCCCTTTTGTATTCACTGTTTATGTACTTCACTAATTTCCAGATTTCCTAAGCTATGGTTTGTTTTCATGTAACTGTTAACTGAACCCCTATAAAACTGAGAAATCATTCCCTTAATACTGAACTGTTTCCTTTTTCCTTTCCTATATAACTGTAAATTGAACTGATAGTTTAAACCTGAGGTTTTATGTTTCCTGTCACTGTATTTTCATTCCAATTTCCTGATGTATTTCAGTCCCTATATTCACTCACTCACTGTTATTCCCTGTTCTATTCCTATTCCTGCACACACACAATACTTCACTGAACACAGGATTACCTATACACTCTAATGTTTTCTCACACACACCATGCCACTAATTCATTTCCCTGTTTCCTGCAAACACATCCCCTCTTGACACACACACTCTCACTAACCCTCACTCATTCTCTTGACAACACTCTCAACGATTCACTCTTCACACACACTCAAGTATCTCACTAACCCCACACTTTGAACCCTCTAGCCTAACACACACACACATGAGCACAAGTGTAATATGTACATGTATAGAAATTGAGATGTATATATATATATATATATATTTTTTGAGATGTATATATATATATATATATATATATATATATATATATATATATATATATATATATATATATATATATATATATATATATATATTTTTTTTTTTTTTTTATTTTTTTTTATTTTTTTTATTTTTATATATATATATATATATATATATATATATATATATATCCTATATATAATATATAATGTATGTGTGATAGGTATATAGTAGTCTATATGCCCATGTGTATTCTATATTAGCATTATATAGCTATATCAATATGTGTATCCTATATTAGAGTATATTATATATTAGATGTATTTGACTTGTGTTATGTGATTTATGGTTGGCTTAGGCATGGTATTGCCTAATAGCCTATGGCCTATATGTGTGTCTGCTTGACTAGTGAGCCTAGATTAGACTTGTGTAGTCTTATTAGAACCTAGAATGCCTTGTTAGACCTAGAATATACTAGTATAGACTAGTTTGACTTAGGTTGACCTGGTTGACCTAGTTTGACTTCTAGGGTTGACCAGAGTTGACTTAGGTTGACTTGGTTGACCTTGTAGTGCATTTTATTACCATTCTGGACTTGTTGTGACTTGTGCTGTTCTAATAGGAGCCAGACACCACTCCTCGGACAGTATATATTCTCCAGATTCTCAGGATATAGGCGAGTACATTCTCTGATCATTTCATATCTTGTTTAGGATTATATTCCTGCTTTAGATTACTTTACATGATGTTGACATGTTGGAAACACGGATTAGTACTATATGGATCTGGTTTTGCGATGTTATCCCCCTTAGCGGATACATCGGATATTCGTATTCGTGTACTTTATCGTGAACATTGTGTACTCCTTGTATTTGTGACATTCGTGTACGAAACGTGTGAATCGTGTATAACCATGTATTCACATGACCTTCGTGTACAATAACATAACTTAGCTGGATCCTTGTGTATTGATTGGGGCGGGGGAGTAGAAGTGGTTATGTATTCAATCCAGTAGATTACTCGTGTACAAACCTCTGTAGATTACTCGTGTACAACATCGTGCCGTCTACATAACCATCTTGTGCTCTGAATCACTAGCACTGTCAGTTCTCCATATATTGTAGCTATTTACTTATAGTCTCTCTCTTTTTATCATGTTATTTCTTCAGATCCTGTATCTTACTCTCTAGCATGTTTATATTTCCTAACCGGTTATGATTTTGTTGAGAAGTACTGTACTCGCTCCCGTCCTGACTGGACCTGTTGAAAATTTTATAGTGAATGATGAGGCTCTGGTGTCTACCCCCCCTTGGTGCAGCATTAGTCATCACTAGTGACTTGGACCTACTAGCAGTGGATGACACTCCTTAGACTAGGACGTCTTTACTTTTCTGGATCACTGTATATAGATTCTGAGATATTTTTGGATATGTATTTATTTTAGACACTTAGAATTCTGGAATGTAATTCTGTGCTTTCATTCTGGATATTTATCAATCTATCTTTATCCTGTTCTACCTTAGTTGTGATTGAGATATATTCTGTTATGTCACCCCCATTCGGGGAGTATAACTGTTTATTACCTTTAACTGTTAGATGTTGTGACCTAGGACAGTGTTCTACCGCCGACACTGCAGCATAGGCTGGACGTTGTTACGTGCTCGTACCCTCACAGTGGGTGCGGGTCGTGACAGTGGGAAGGGAACATCTCTCCATGCAGCAGGATACGGTTGTCGTATCCTGAGGTCCTGGCAGGTTTCTCGGGCGTGGAACATGGCCCAGAGCTCCTGGACCTCTCGTCTTGCCTCCCTGGCTTCGTCTGCAGCAGTGGGAGCCAATATTGTAGGAGGCTTATCACCCAGGATTGAGTTCGAGTCCGCATTGGCCGCAGGACCCAAGCTTGTATGGCTAGGCATCCTTACTTGTAGAGTTGGTAGGGCCGCTTTGATCTCGTCCATGGATTTGACCAAGGTATGAAGTATGGCCTCCAGGGTGTCGATGCGTTGGCGATCATTGTGACCATCTTGGTCATTGTTTGTCATGAACAGCGTCCTCACATGAGGGGAGATGGAAGAAACGGTGGAGGACGTGCCCTCTGAATCATACCCTTGTACCGAGAAATCGTCAGGGTATGTAGGAATATTCTCCTCTGGTTTGGACTCAGAGGAAGTGTTATCCCCTGCACAGGAGGCTGCCTCATCTTGGGACCCGTGGATGTCCTCGGGGACATCTGGATCTACTACATCTATGGAGGGAATTGCTTCCTCCAGTGCATCTTCTTGGAACGTCAGATTATCGTGGACGTTCGGATGGGTGCTACCCCCAGCTTCAGCTACCTCCAAGGATGGGGATGACAAATCTCCAAGTGTTGAAATTTTTTTCTTTGAATGGGTACCTTGATAAACTCCTCCTATGGTGGTTGTGGACAACTGCTTGTATGAGAGCTTCTTGGCCGTACCGGTTGAAACCTTTGGGTTGGCCACATTCATCTTCTTCCCTGCTTTGTTAGTAGGGACCTTCTGGGCAGAGTTACAGGAGGTGATCGTCTCCTGAGCTTGGTGGTAGGACCAGTCCTGAATGTTGCATTCATTGGAAGACAGACTGCCGGTCCTCTTGGGCTGCCGCCCTGCTGCAGCAGCAGTTGACGATGACGTGAGTGTAGTGATGTCCATGAAAGGACTCTCTGCACACCAAGCTTTCTTCTCTTTCCTTGCGCTTGTGAAGAATCACATCACGCAAGTCACTCGTTCTGTGAGCCAGGGAGTTCCGAACACACGAGTGTGTTGGCATCATGTTTGCTCCCTAATCGGGAGACTCTTAGGAACCACTCTGTCCGTTTGCCGCCAGGGGCTAGACATGGTCGGTACTGTACAACTTTCCATCAGGGGCCTGCGTAATAGTCAGCAGGACGATTTGATGGTCAGAAGTTGGGACAGCTGACTGAGCTCGACAAGCCTGCGCTGTCCTTGACTTCTTCCCACTATCACCTGAGAGTGCATAGTAGGAAGAGTCCAAGTTCTATGTCACAGAGTTTGGCACGTCCTACTGAGAGCCTCTGGGGTCAGGACCGCATGAGAGGCAGTCAAAGACTGACCCTGAGCCTTGCAGGGTGGATGGCTTGCGGCTGAATTTGGCAGCCGCATAAGTGTTCTCCATGCGGCTGGGAACAGTTTGCATGCGGCTGGAAGTTGTGGCTGCATGGGCCACCTTCATACGGCTGGCAGTTGTGGCCGCATGAGCCTTCTTCATACTGCTGGCAGTTATGGCCGCATGAGCCTTCTCCATGAGGCTGGCTTTTGTGGTTGCATGAGCCTTCTCCATGCGGTGGATGCCCTTACGTGGTTGCTTCTTGGACCACATAGAGTCCCTCTTTGCCCCTGCAAGTCCAACATCGTAGTGTTTTTCTCTGCCAAATTTGGGGACAGGAGAGTCCTCTATGGTCTGAAGTGGGGCCGCATGAGATCCTTCTCCACCATCTTGGACAGCAGAGAGCATTTCTTCTAGAGCTTGGAAAGGAGCAAATGATTTGGGCCTCCACTCCCTGCGGGCCTTCTTCGTGCTAGTTCGCTTCTGGACCGGGCCAACGCTCCCGTCGGAGAGCATTTCTTCAAACGCCTGCTGGTCGAAGCGGACGACCAACATCTGTTGCGTGGAGCCGAGCTTGGCGGCGTCCGATTGCTTCACCAACTTCTCAGTCGTAGAGAAGTTAGTCCCCAGCAGAGTCGCCATCGTGTTTGCCATTGATTATAAAAGAACATTATGGGAGGACTGGACTTTTACTTCATAACAACAAACTCGCTTGTACAGAAGAGAGTCTAGGAACAAAACCTAGGAAAAGCAATCTAAAGTACAATTGTTTTGTTTTCTAGGGGGTAACGGTAGAGGCTCGGGAGAGTGCTATCAACTCTGTCTTACTCCTTGGATGATCGGACGTCGCTTCTGCTCTGATGAAGAAATGCTCTTGCTGGATGCTCTTTGCTCTATACTTCTCTTTCTGTCTCCGCAGCTCTTTATGTCCACACTTTTGCAAGGGAATGGCACCTTGCTATTTATATGGCTTTTTGATAAGTAGGGTGTGCAGTAATTGCTCCTATAGAAGTGGGCGGTTAGGGATTTCGTGAAGATTAGCCTTGATCTTGTTTGTTGGAAATTAATCTGGGCTGTTAATGTTGATTGTAACAAATATGGGCAGTTAATGTTGATTGCACCAAATCTGTATAGTTTGTTGGAAATTGATCCGGGCAGTTAATGTTGATTGCAACAAATCTGCATTGTGATGATTTGTTGATAGCATCAAATCCGATAGGATAAGTCTTGGTCAATCTTTTGCCACGTGTCCCAACCGCCATTACGTTGAGAGCCGTACGAACGCGGGGGAATAAGTCTTAGTCGATCTCCTGCCACGTATCCCTACTGCCATTGTGATGCGAGCCGCATAGACGGGGTGTCTTGGCATAGCCGCATGAGTGTGGCCCCGACTACCGAGCCGCATGAAGGTGGCAGCCGCATGAGAGTGATAGCCGCATAAGAGTCAACCCCAACTGAACCGCATAAGGGTGGCCCCCCACAATCTGAGCTGCATGAGAGTGGCAGCCGCATGGGGAGGTGGCCTCCAACTGAACCGCATAAGTGTGGCCCCCACAATCCGAGCCGTATGAGAGTGGCAGCCACATGAGGGTGGCAGCCGCATGAGGGTGGCGGCCGCATAAAGGTGGGCGGTCCGCATAGAAAGCTTTTTTGGATTTTGTGGACTGTGCTGACTGTCTCAGAGATTTTTTCGTCTTTTGAGGAGCCTGACGCGTCTTCTCATTATGTCAGAGCTGTCACTTTATGTCAGAGCATTAAATGGCCAGCTGCATGAAGTAATTATGGCCAGCTGTTATCGGTCTATTTTGAGCCGCATGAGGCCACGTGGATCGTCCTGAGCCGCATAAAAGTCCCTGAGCCGCATGCGGCTCTCTGGTCTCTCCGAGCCGCATAAGATTCTTCGAGCTTTTGAGCCGCATGTTGAGTCTGGGCCGCATATGAATTATTATTCTTTTTTATGCTTCTACAACAAGGATCTAGACAGGTTATGTTATTGTACATAACTTCGCATGGGGACTCATAAATGAGTGCACATAAAGTTATACATGAGGGCTCTGTGAACATGAGAGTACATGAATCACAAGAGTATGCATGAATAGTGAAAGCACATGAGTACATGATAAAAGTGAAATACACATGACATGATATACCCGATGCTCCCGAGGGGGATAACATCTCATAAAAAGATCCATATAGTACCAAGTCGTGTTACCAACAAGAAAGCATCAAGTAAAGTAATCTAGAGCAAGAATATAAGTCCTAGCAAGTATGAAATGATGAGAGAATGTACTCGCCTGATATCATGTGTATGTCCGATGAGAATAGATGTCCAAATCAGAGTAAATGAGTCCTATTTAGAGCAACACAGGTCAGAACATGTCCAATAAGGTAAAACTGTAGATTATAATGCATACTACATGATTCTAGGTCGATCTAGGCCAAAGTCAACTTTTGGTCAACTCTGGTCAACTATACAGTCAAACTAGGTCTACTAGTCCAATCTAGGTCAACTAGCCAATCTAGTAAACCATACACTCTCTAACACATAGCCTAAACACAACAAAAATCATATGTGCATATCACTAGTACATAAACCATATGTATATATATTTACTACAATTCATATATATATATATATAATATATATATATATATATATATATATATATATATATATATATATATATTAAAAGTAAGAGGTATGAGAGTGTGGGTGTGTGTATCATGAAGACAGTAGGGTGTGTGTGTCTAGAGTGAGTGATACATGCATAATACTCAGATTCATAGTTAATTCTCAGGCTCTCTCAAACATTCCAATGTAATCATATCTCCGGTTCATTGCAAACAATTCTTCAGGTTTAACATTCAGTGTAAATTTCAGGTTATACATGATTAGCTCAGATTTCTATTCTTTAAATCTCAGGTTAAAGTTCAAGTCAAACTCCCAATCAAGATACAAATAAACTCAGGTTACATCATTAGGATCTCAGGTTTTAAAATTGCATTCTCAGGTTAAATATATATTGAAAACAAATCTCAGGTTATTACAAAGTATTCAATTTCAGGTTAACATAGTATTTGAATCCCAGATATTTCATTCGAAAACTAAGATATCATTAAGTTCTCAGTTCTAAACAACACAATAAATCATTCAAAAGTATCAATCTCAGTTAACACATTGCACTAGCCTTAGTTAGCATCCATTCTCAGGTATATTCAAACTCAGGTATCACATTACCAAACTAACTCAGTTTTAACATTTCGAGTATACAGGTTCAAGTTAAAGCAAACAGTGAACAAAACTCATAACAAACTAACCCACATATATAACCCAGCATTATAACATCTAAAAACATAGTTTGAGTCTACATTTAAACTTCATATCAACATTCAAGGAAACTCAAATAACAGTGTCATTCGAAACTGGTTTAACACAGTATCAGTAATTAGAGTTCGAAAACACAAAATCATATGAAACCAAATCGAAAACTCAAATCAGGCATAGAGAAGTATCCCCCACATGTTTGTGAGTCAGGAGATGGGTGTCTCGTGTCCATATTACTGGACACGAGGTGTCTAATTGAATTTAAATAGAGTATCAGTACATAGCAGAAAAATAGTGTCGTGTAGGTCAGGTCGAATTGGATACGACACAGTGTACCATAGGCCACGTGCTCGTGTCCATGATTAGAGGGGGTCTAGGGCCACACATAGGACACATCACTTCGTGTCCACATCATGTCTAGGGCTGACACGAACCCCGTATCAGAACACAAAATCTGTCTGTGCACAGTCAGTATAAATCGCGTGCACACGCGATTTCGTATCCGACACGCATCCAATCGATACAAAACTTGAGGGGGGCTTGTCAGTGGTTGCTCCAACCTCTGTGTCAATTGGTTCGTGTCTATGTGTCCAATTCGTGGAGAAAACACAGTCGGGTAGTAGGGGTATGAGACACGGTCTCGTGCTGATATTCGTGTGCAGATTTGGACACGGACACGGGGTGAAACATATTCAGAGCTAAAGATTTATGATACTAACATATATTATGAACCTATTCAAATAGAATTTAAAATAATCAAAAACAAATCCTTTGAGGCATTTCATCAAACACCAAGAATAATACTCCGATACGTGTTCGATACACGTATCAAATGGACACCAATTCCTACCAAACTATATCTACAGGTAACGGACACCTAGATGGATGCAACTACGGAAAGAAATCTGAGATTTCAATCAATTTGAGGGGTTTTACCTATTAAGAGTAGATCTCATTCAAAAAGCCCCAAAATGAGAAGTCCTCTTCCAATAGCAATGGCCAAATGAGCTCCAATCTATGCAAGCAAGCTCCCTTCAACCTCTACTCTAAAAATGTCTCTAAATGCAAGTGAGTGGGATAGATTTGGTGGAGGAATGGTGAGATTTGATAATTTGGGGAAGAAATATTAGGGTTTCCAAAAGGGAGATTTCTAAAAGAGGCAAGTGACTAATAAGAGACATTATATAGGGGGGTTAGGGTCTCCATATGGCTGTTATAGGGGCCGGCCACATGATATTAGGGTTAGAGTTTCTTGGGAAATGGGCCATGGGCCTAATGCACTAGCTAGTTGTCTCAACCTTCTAACAAAAGCCTATATGAGATTAGGGTTAGGGTTTCTTGGGAACTGGGCCATGGGCCTAATGCACTAGCTAGTTGTCCAACCTTCTAACCAAAAGCCCAATAACACATAGCACCCTATCTCCTTATGAAACCTAGCCACACTCAAGTCAATTTGAGTCAACTTAAGTTAGATTAGGGTCCCACACCATTCTACCATGCTAACTAAGTCACCAAAGTCAAAGTCAAACACTAGGCTAGTCTCTATGGTCTCAACTAGCAAAAGTCAAAAATCACAACCAACAATCAAACAATAATAAAATAATTTAGAAGAACTCAGAATGACAAAAATACCTTCAAGCTAAAATGTGGTAGTGACAAGGCGGGAAGCTTAGTCCGCGATTCATCGGACCTTTCAGTATCTTTGAGAGGGATGGTGTAGTTACCTACCGACTAGACTTACCACCTGTATTAGAGGGAGTTCATAACATTTTCCATATATCACAGCTGAGACGGTACGTGGTGGATCCTAGTTACATTTTAGACCACTCCAAGATTGAGATGGACTGAACTTTCAGCTATCCAGAGCAGCCAGTAGAGATTCTAGATCATCAGAAAAAGGTGCTCCAGAACCAGGTTATTCCTTTGGTTTGCGTCACATGGAGGCATCACTCTCCGGGCCAGTCTACCTAGGAGATGAAGGATGACATGCGAGTATAATACCTTTATCTCTTCGAGCCTTGAGGTATTGATATTCTTTTATACTGATTGTGTTCCTGTGCTAGTTTCATCTTTTAATTTCGAGGACGAAATTATTTTAAGGGGGGTA
Source organism: Iris pallida (assembly GCA_029216955.1). Taxonomy (NCBI): domain Eukaryota; kingdom Viridiplantae; phylum Streptophyta; class Magnoliopsida; order Asparagales; family Iridaceae; genus Iris; species Iris pallida. Next base: position 48,602 of record JANAVB010024255.1, read on the forward strand.
GGATTGTCACTACCACTTTTCTAAATAGGAGTAATTTTGGCTTTTATTGTGTACATTTATTTATTGATATTATGTTAGTTATTATGGTTAGTGGCTAGCCTATTTGTTAGACGAGTGTTAGTAAACCAATTAGTCTAAACATGACACTAGAGCCTAATAATTAGCATAACATGACATATGGAGCAACATATTGGACTAGACCCATTTAGTCATAACATTTAATAAAATAGTGATTAGACTATTTACCAAAATAGGATTAGAGACTTCCATGCATTAATTAGCTCACATGACAAGTTTAGAGGGATTTTAGACATTTTGGATTAGCAAAAACTATCCCTAAGTGGCCGGCCACATTAAGAGGAGTCCCCCCTCTCTCTCTCTTCACTCTATTGTGTCACGTCATCTCAATTTGGTGTTCTTCCCTAAATTGATCCATCCCTCCACCAATTTCTCTCAATTTTGACACAAATTCTCTCATATTACTCTTATTCTTATCATTTAAAGGAGCCTAGGAGCTTAGAGGCTATGAGCAATAGAAGAGGAGTCTATTTTGCTAGGAGCTTCGTGTCCGGATCATATCCATTTGGCTTTCATTGGGAATCCATCTCCCAATAGATATACATCTCAATTTTCTCCCTAAGTAGACTCTAATTGCTCAATTTGACCCTTAGAAATTCACCCATGGACTAGGACTACTAATAGGAGGAAGAATTGGGCTATAATGACTCTTTATGTGAATGTTATGTTGTGTTTTGTGCCAAATTTGGGGGAATTCCGAGATTGGTGTACTAAGTGTTTGTCATTTGGTTATCTAGATCTAATTAGACTATATATGCTTGTGTTTGTGCGAGTGTAAGGTGTAGGTAATGAAAATATGGGTAAATAGATGAGGATAGGGATATTCCTATACATGTAATGGTAGATAATATAGGGTAGCATGGTTATTGGTATATGGCATATATGTGTATGAGAAAGGTTAGGAGTGGTAGAGGTAAATACATGTGTTAAGGTATTAGGTAATATGCATAGAGTATGTTATGTATATGATTAGGTAAAGGATAGGACATAGGTAATAGGTAAATGCCTAGGTAATGTGGTAGGGTATTGGGTTAATAGCTAGAACATTGATATATAGAGCCTATGGGCATACCATATAGGTTGTTACATAGGATACAGCCTAATATATACTAGAATACCTTGGTATAGCAAGGTATGGACCTAAAAACCTAAGAATGATATAGTTTGACCAAGTTTAGCAAAGTATTGACCTAGTTGACCTAGTTTGACTTAGAAATAACTTAGAGACCTACTATCAAGCTAGTATAGCATGTTTATGTTTCCAAAACACCAATTGATATTGATATTCCATATTTAGGTATTCAAGGCATTGTTTTGGATACTTCCTCTTTATGTGTGTCCTCCTCCTCCTTTTGTTGAAGGAAAAACTCATTTATTTATAGGGAAAGGGGGCACATATGTGATGTGCACACGGATTTGAGATATAAAAGAATCTTTTGTCATTGCACGGTGTAGGCTTCTGCTGAGCTGACACGTGGCGGACGTCGAGATTCCCCTCTATCGAGATCTCGGGTGGTTATTAAAATAACCAAAGGAGGAGACACGTGGTACCTGTCTATTGCTGAGAATCCTCTGTTTAGATAAAGCCTAGTAGATCTTGGATTTCACCTCAGAGTAGGATTTCGTTTGATCTTTGGAGGGCTATCGGTTTAAACAAACCGACTTGATACGACCTTTATCAAAAGAGCAAACTTCGTCCTTATCTGAGTTTGAAACCAATTGATAAGATATTTGCACTTATCAATATGATCAACCTCTGTCCTATCTTTGATAAGATATTTACACTTATCAATATGATCAAACTTCTTTTCTTTGACAGAGTGGTTTGTAGGTGCCATCATATTGGGAGTAAGGTCTGGGTGGACCCATATGACCTCGCCTCGTGGTATGGAGAACGGGATGAGCCCTTGAGCATTGTCACACGCTGATGGAAGGTTGACTACTTCCATTGTCGCCCTCGGGATGGGGGCGACCCCGTCTTGTGCCTCCGTGGTTGGAAAACTTCCAAACTGGATAGTAACCATATTGGCCGTGACAGCCTTTTCTTTATAGTCAAGTGATATGACTTTGCCGTCGATGAGGTGCTGAATCTATTTTTTTAACATGTAGCTATCTATTATCGAATGGTGGACATACTAATGATAATGGCAGTATTTAGGGTTATCCACCTTCCCTACTTCATCGGGGCACTTTAATATTGGAAGAGACAGCTTGCCACTCTTCGTCAGCATATCGAAGAGTTCCAGTGTATCCTTGTCGTTGAAGGAGTAAGTCTTCCTCGGCTTCTATGCTTCTACAGACTTGGGGTTCATGGTTACTGAACCTTTGGAGATGTTGACGGTCATAGCTTGTTTGCCTTTTTCGTCCTTGCGGTTGTTGCTAGATGAGCGTCTCCCCTTGTCTTTGAGAGAAGAAAAGTTTAATCCCAGGAGCTGTGCATCTTTGGATTTCCTTTGTGCCACATCCGCCTCTGTAATAAAAGGCGTTCACTCTGTGAAAGGAGAAATGTGTCATAATTTGATTATAGGCAGCATGTTCTTGCGACATGAGTCTATAAGCATGGGCTCGAGCATGGCAGGTGGTTGCCTCAAAGCTGCTTGGCAGAAGCGCTCGATATATGTGCGGACATGCTTTTTCTCTCTCTGGATGACCTCCATGAGAGTTGACATCGTCATGTCCATCCCTTATTCATAGAATTGGTCGTTGAAGAGAGTCTTCAGGTCCTCAAACGATGAAATACAGTCGTCCGGAAGACTGCAGAACCACTCATAGGCTACCCCCTATAGGGCTCCTATGAATATGTTGGTGAGGAGGGCATCGTTCTTTGGTAGGTTCCCTGTTACTGAGGCAAAGTACCTCAAATATCGCCCGGGAGACTTCTTTCCATCAAAGGGTGTCAGCGACTGTGGATTGTATTTGGGTGGGTAGACTACATTGTCCCACTCGGCAGGATATGGCTGCCGGATCTCCATCTTTTAGAGTGCTGCTTGCTTCTCTTTGGCATCATAGTGAGCATACAGTTCCTTGATGGCCTGATGTATCTCGGTTGATATTGCAGGTCTTGTGGTCAATGGAGTAGACGATGATGGTGCCGCTTGGTTGATGATGGATAGCTTATTGGATCCGTAGTTAGCTGTCGGGTCAAGCGCAGGTATTGAGGCAGTGGGGACCAAACTCCCCTTGATCTTTAATACAATCGAAGAAAAGGATTTTATTGTAGCATTTAACATATCTAGGCTCATCTCGAGAGCTTCGATACAATTCAGCTGATTAGGCGCTTCACTATTGTCTGTCTCGTCCGTCGGCCATAAATACAGACCTTGTGTGGATGGGTGGAAGGGACAGTAGACCCTTCGTTCTCTAGCTCAGATGCCCGTACCTCATCGTCTTGAGGATGAACTAGAAGGTTGCGGTCTTTCTCAGACTCATTGTGGTTGCTACCCCAGTCTAGTGGCTAGCTGCACCTGTGAAGGCATCCGTATCATATAGCTCCTCCTTTGACAGGAATACAGCGTTGTCATAGACGGTAGGGGTTGGCTACCCCCGGCATCTTATGGGGTACCCAACGAAGATTTGGAATGCATGCCTTTGAACACACCTGTGTTGGGTACCTTCGCCTTGCTACTCTCGGACCGCTTCTTGGGCTTGGTAGCCGTGATGGAAGGATTCTTGGAAGAAGTTTTGAGAGATTGAGAACCTTGTGCCGTATTGTACGTAGCGACACAGAGTTCACCTTCGTCTGCGCTTGTCGAACCCCTGTCGAACCTCTGACGTTCGGTTGACGCGGGCTGTAATCTTTGGAAGACGGAACGCCTCTTCGGCGGCACGGTGGCTGCCTGTTGACAGCAACAGTTGATGGTAATCTGGGTACAAAGCTGTCTTGATTTAGGCGTGCCCTGTGCTACAGATTCCTCTTCCGTCTTACGCTTGTGTGAAAGCGTCAAGTCCTCTACCTTTGTACCCCCATTGTACACGCAGGAAAGCTGCATACGGGTATGACCAGAGAGGGTCTGGCAAGGCAGACTCCTATCATGCTTACAGGAATGCTTCTTGCATGAGTCCTTCTCCATGGGATGTACCCCCTAGCTTGTAACACGTACAGGAGTGCTTAAGCGGCAGAGGAGTTTAACTGGTCGAGGCATCAAAGCACGGGGACCAGTTTTGTATAACTTCCTGTTGGTTATGATTGTGACTATCAATACAGGCCTTTAGTCGGTCATTCGCGTAGTACATTTATTGCACGAGGCAAGTACTGCCTTGGATTTCTTCTTACTACCCCCAGCAGGTGCATAGTATTTAGAATCCAATAAGGCCTCACCCGATAGGATGGCAATTTTGTCGAAGACAGATCTTCTCGCTGATAATTCTTTATTGGTGAGGGGTTGAACCGTCGTGCTTCCTTCGACGTTGTGCCATCGTCAGGCCTACCATAGGGGCACTGTCTTCCTCGTAGTACTTCTCCAAAGTGGGAATCGAGTGACGTAGCATGGCTGCAGTAGCCAAAATCTTTATCAGGACTTCGACGTTTAAAGGGTTCTGGATCACAGTACCCTCTGTCGTGCTGCTCGTCGCAGCTGTGTTGGACACTCAAACACGTTGAGTCTTCTTCATTTTTATGAACCGCTTCGAAGGACTCGACTTCTCTTAAGAAAGGAGATCTTCAAAAGCTTGTTGGTCGAAGCGTACGACCAGCATCTTCTGGAAAGAATCCAGCAAGTTGTCGTCAGATTGTGTCACCACCTTCTCGTTGGAGGAGAAAGTCATCCCCAGCATAGTCGCCATTTTGTTCGACATCACAAAAGGTTATACGAACTTTCTGTTCATTGAACTTGAAAAGGGGTATAATCAATTCTTATGCGGGAAAATCTAATTACAAAAATTCTGGGAAAGTGTGACGGTAGAGATCGAGCACTGCAGCGGCTTCTTTACGTCGTTGACGATCTGACGATGAGTTGGACTTGCTTTTGCCTTCTTGTACCTTTGATGGAACTCTAGGGTTACCAATCAAGAGGATGCCAGAGTTGAAGACTTTGAAGCTCTGCCTTTTTCCTTTTGCTTTTTTTCTCTCTGTGTGTGACCTCCTTCTTCTTTTGTTGAAGGGAAAACTCATTCAATTTATATGGAAAAGGGAGCACATATGTGATATGCACTCGGATTTGAGATATGAAGGAATCTGCTGTCATTATACAGTGCGGGCTTCTGCTGAGCTGACACGTGATGGACATCGAGATTCTCCTCTATTGAGATCTCGAGTGGTTATCAAAATAACCGAAGGAGGATACACATGGTGCGTGTCTATTGCTGGGAATCCTCTGTTTAGATGAAGCCGAGTAAATCTTGGATTTTATCTCAGATTAGGATTCTATTTGATCTTTAGGAGGCTATCGGTTTAAACAAACCGACCTGATATGACCTTTATTAGAAGAGCAAACTTCGTCCTTATCTGAGTTTTAAACCAATAGCGACGAGTGGACTATGTTTCGAAGACGACGGAGCCTCTGTGCATTTGAGCGACGAGTAGGTTGTGCTTCGAGTAGTAAAGTCATTATACTTTAGGACAACGAGTAGGCTGTGCTTTAGGCTAACGAGGTTTCTGTACTTTTGGAGTGGCAGGCGGACTTGTGTTGGATGCTATGGTGTTTTCGAAGTCTTTGATGAAGGGGGTTGAGCTTCTGGGTCGAAGCAGAGGTCTGTGATGTTGAAGCTGGGAGGATATGAAGTCATCACCAGTCTGTGCCTCCTGCTGGCGCAGGATTATAGCTGCGCTTCTGGTTTGAAGAAGCTGGCTTTGAAGTCTTCTTTAAGAGCAATTAATGACAGCTCTTTAAGGAACGACTCACTCTTAATTGCCCTAGTTACTTGGTGAATTTCAAGGGGTCTTTTAATGGTCTATGACTTAGTCGAATGAACCTATTTAATGGGGTTCATCGTGATGAGTCCTAGGTTCATCCCATTAATGTGGAAATTTTGACCGACGGTCTCGTAGCCTATGCCTTGGACCACTCCATCCTATATAAAGGGGAGCTTCTTCCGAAGAGTCACGTCTTCCCCTTTTTGTCCTTCAACACCATGCTGGATCCAGACTTAGCTTCGAGAGGCCGTTGGCCTTGCTTAAGTCAGATTTTGGTTGAGGATCCCTTCATTCAAAGGAGCTGTGCCTTCGTAGAAGAATAGCTGATGATCTTCGGGATGTGTTGGAACGCTTCTCATGGGGAGTTTGAACCTGAGCGACATCTTGGAGGTCTTGGAGGTCCTGACGACCGAGTTCGGTCTGGCTGCTAACATGAAGCACCGCAGGTTGTGCTCTGTCCTGCTCATTGGTGGCTGTACGCATTTGTTAGGCTGCAAGAGCCTCAGAAGCTGATGCACTTTTGTAAAGGTCCTCCTGTCGTACTATGGGTTAAATTCTCGCTCGGGCCAATAGCCGCTTCAGAAAGAGCTGCACGTCTGAGGGGGTGCTGTGGTGGCAGACTTTGAAGGCAACTGTATTCACATCTTCTATCCACAGTCCCTCCTCTCATGACGATTACACTGTGAAGATGAACCCCACCATAGATCCGTAGGAGTTTTTAGTTCAGCATATGTAATCATAAATACTTTGTAACAGATCCTTAGGAAGTCTTCTTTTATGCAATCGTGACGAATCTGTAATAGACTCTTGTAGCCATGATTTAATAAAAAACTTTCCTTGAACTTTTTATCTATTTTTTGTGAGTTTGTCTTTTCGGTTGGCGTGCTTGGCCGCCTACGCTTCTGTGAAGCTGGGTTGGCAGCAAGAGCGCCAATCTGTGCTATTCGTCATCTGCACCTTTGTGAAGATGGATGGGTATGGAGAGTACCCACTTGCACCTTGTGTTACCCTGTGCTTTTTTATGCTTCTACAAACCTGCCAATGATGACCCAAATCGCGTCTTTCCTTCCTAGAGATCTTGGAAGTCTAGACACAAAATCTATGGTAATGTGTTTCCACTTCCACTCTGGAATAGTTAGTGGCTAAAGCAATCCACCTGGACTCTGTCTTTCTGCTTTCACCTGCTGATACACTAAGCATCTGGATACTAACTATGCCACCTCCCGCTTCATGCCATACCAACACACATACTCCCTCAGATCCCTATACATCTTGTTGGCACCGGGATGCATAGAATACTGAGAGCGATGCACTTCCTGAAAAACCTCCTCACATAGCTCTCCACTAAGCACACACATTTTAGCATTGTTCCTTAAGGAACCATCCTCTGCAATAGTATAATCATCCTACAATCCTGCCTCAACCTTCTCCCTGATGCTCCTCAGTGTCACATCACTAAACTTTGCTGACTTGATCATGTCCATCAGCTCTTACTGAACCTACAAACCCCATATCTGTATCACAATCCCAGGAAGCACCACCTCAATACCTAAGCTCTCCAGATCTGCCAACAAATGATGGTCTACTATCAAGTACATAGCTACCGGATAACTGCTCAAGGCATCGACAACCACTTTAGCCTTTCCTAGGTGATACTGCAAAAAGATATTGAATTCCTTTATCAGCTCTAACCACCATCTCTGCCTCATATTCAACTCTTTCTGGGTGAACACATACTTTAAGCTCTTGTGGTCTGTAAAGATCTCTACACGCTTTTTGTACAGATAGTGTTTCCACGGCTTCAGAGCAAAAATGACTGCTGCCAACTCTAAATCATGAGTCGAATAGTTCTTTTTATGAGGATGTAACTGCATGGATGCATAGGCATTCACTTTTCTATGCTGCTGAACAATGCAACCCAAACCTTTCCCTGAAGCATCACTATAGATAGTGAATTCACCAGACCCTGATGGCAATGTCAAAATAGGAGCCGACATCAACCTCTTCTTCAGGTCCACTAAGGTAGTCTAGCACTCCTCAGACCACACAAACTCCACATCCTTTCTGGTGATTCTAGTTATCGGCTCTACAATCCTGGAGAAATGTACAAACTTACGATAATAGCTTGCCATACCCAAGAAACTCTGAATCTCTACAACTGAGCTCGGGGTAGTCCAGGCCTCCACTACTGCAATTTTCTTTGGATCAACTGAAATCCCATCACCAGACACAACATGTCCCAGGAACTCCACCATATTCAGGAAGAACTCATACTTTACAGCTTTTTATACAACTGCTCCTTCCTGAGAGTCTCCAGTATAATCCTTAGATGCTCCTCGTGCTCCTCTGGCGTCTTCGAGTAGATGATAATATCATCAATAATCACCACCATGAACTTATCAAGGTATTGGTGAAATAACTTGTTCATCAAGTTCATGAACACCGTCGGGGCATTAGTCAACCCAAACGGCATTATAGTAAACTCGTACTGGCCATAACAAGTCTAAAAAGCAGTCTTCAGAATGTCCTCCCTCTTCACCTTCACCTAATGGTACCATGACCTCAGATCTAACTTCGTAAATACCTTTGTGCTACTCAACTGATTAAATAGATCATCAATCCTCGGTAGTGGGTATCTATTCTTGATAGTGAGATTTTTAAATGCCCTATAATCAATACACATACGCATTGGTCCATCCTTTTTTGGTACAAACAATACCGGAGCACCCTAAGGCGAAGAACTGGATTTGATGAACCCATTATCCTGCAATTCATACAACTGCTTCTTTAACTCTGCCAAATCGCTATTTTTCACCCTATACACATGCTGTGAAATAGGATCTGCACTCGGCACCGAGCCTATAGTGAACTCAACATCCCTGTTCGATGGCAACCCTGGCAACTCATCTGGAAATACGTCCATAAACTCAGCTATCAAAGGATGAGGCAACTCCTTCTCTTCTACCAAAGCTACGCAGATAACACCACCACCCCGCTCCACTGCCTCTCCGGCAAACTCAAACTCTGGCTCTCCTGGCGGGCTGAACAAAACTCTACCTCCTCTACAATCTATGCTACCAAAGTGCATACTCAACCAATCCATCCCGATTATAATATCGTAGTTCGGAAGTGGCATTACGAGCAAACATGCACTCAATTTCCAACCTCCCATAGAAATATTATGCCCCTTGCAAACATCACTGACCATGATAATGCTACCATCGGTCATGATCATGCAAGTCTTACCCAAAGATTCAACATGAATATGATACTTGAAAGCAAATAAAATAGATACAAAATAATAAGAAGCACCACTATAAATAATGATGAAGTTGGAATAGAATCAAGAAGAACAGAACCTACGATGATATCTCCAACAGTCTCAGCCTCCTTGGCCGTCATAGCAAATGCTCTATCCTGAGCACCCCTCTGTTGCTGGTGCTGAGAAAACTACTGCTGCTGGGTCTGGAGTGGAGGTCCCCTTGGCTGTACCACAGGTGGCCTCGCCGGATAATGCTACCATCGGTCATGATCTTGCAAGTCTTACCCAAAGATTCAACATGAATATGATACTTGAAAGAAATAAAATAGATACAAAACAATAAGAAACACCACTATAAATAATGATAAAGCTGGAATAGAATCAAGAAGAACAGAACCTTCGATGACATCTCCAACGGGCTCAGCCTCCTCGACCGTTATAACAAACACTCTATCTTGAGCACCCCTCTGTTGCTGGTGCTGGGCAAACGCTACTGCTGGGTCTGGAGTGGAGGTCCCCTCGGCTGCACCACAGGTGGCCTCGCCGGTGCTCTCTGAGCTGCACCTGCTCCCTAAGCTGCACTACGAGGGTTCGAAGGACAACTCTTCATCTGATGCCCTTTGGCACCGCAATATAGGCACACTCCCAGCCGCTTCCTATAAACTTCCTAGATGTGGTCAAAATTCTTAGAAAAGTGGCAAGAAGGAGCATGATGCACTGATCTCTGCTGCTGATGTGGTACCTGCTGGACTGGCGCCCTAGCCAGAATCTGAAACTACTACTACAGCGATTGGAATGATCTCTACTGAAGCTGGGATGCTTAGCAGGCCCCGTACTGCTACTAGCCCCCGCAAAGAAGTTACGATATCTTTTGGGCTTCAAACTCAAATCCTACTTTACCTTGTGCACCTCCACAAGGATCTCCACATAAGTCTCATAGAAAGACAGAATAAGGATCTTCACTTTCCAGCTCAGACCCACCTGAAAATGACTCGCTCTGATTTCCAGATTTTGTACCATATACTTCGCGTACTGGCTCAGCCTGTCGAATTTCGTGGCATACTCCTCTACCGACACTCCTTGTTGGAGGTTCTGAAACTGTCTAGTCAGGTCCAACCTGTCAGTAGGAAAGAATAACTTCTTCTTGAACAGGTCCCTGAATACCTCCCAAGTATGACCCTCACCAGCAAGAAGCAGCTCATTCCTGAACTAGTTGTAAGCAATGTCTAGCAACTGAAGCCCTACTGCTTCAACCTTCAAGTCCTCAGCGAGATAGAACACCCACATATGGCGCTCGATATCCTTGAACCAGTTATCTGCATAATTTATGCCCCTTACCCCTCTGAAGTCTTGAGGTCCCAACTTCTTGAAGTCCTGGATTTTACCCGACCTAAGCTGGACAACTTGCTGCTGAGCTGGAGCTTCCCACTCTACTGCATCTAGAGTGAACTGATGGGCGCACTTAATGCCATGTCGTATCATGTCCGTCTACCTCTTGGTGTGCCTCAAACTGAGCCTTCTGTGCGTCTAGCATCTTCCTGAATAGGGCAAACATCTGTGTCAAATCAATAGACACTAGAGGTGGAGGAGGAAGATCCACTGGAACAGATGGAACAGTCTGCTGTACTGGAGGAGAAGGAACACCCACAACAACCTTAGGGACAGTCCTCTAAACTGGAGGAGGACCATCCCCGAAAGCAGTTGATATCCAATCCCAGAAGAAGTAACTGGAGCAGGCCCACGGGACGTTGTAGATCCCTCAGAGGATGCTGGTCCGAAACATTGTGATCTCGTCTTAGACGGCATCCTGAAGATGGATCGAAAAATAGAAGTCAATATGGCACAAGATAGAATATATTCAAAGAAGGACATTTATATTTCAGAGAATCAAATATCAAAAGAGGGACAATTGTATTAAAACAATAGATTAAAACCTTTTCCTAATTGTGATTGAGTATCCCTTAGCCTATAGCCTATATCCTATATCATATAGCAAGCTCATAATAGCACTCTAAATCGAGTACCACTATGACATCGTACTAATTGCGACCTTAAACATCGCATCGATTGTGACACCGGACCTGCATGGGCCACCACTAAAAACGTATCACGATCTGCACCCGAAGTAAGGGCACAAGTATGAAACAACGCCCAACCTACGTTGCAACATCGACGGTAAAATGTTGTCTATATCTACTTTGCTAACTAACACACCATATGAATGTATCAAAACCTGCCAATGATATCTAAACTCCAAAATGAGGACAAATAATGATAATATTCATACTCAAAATGACTATAAGGAAGATAAATGGCACGATAATGATATAAAAACATGATATATAGGGGTGCAACTCAGGTGGGTTGGGTCGGGCTTGAGGTCAACCCGAGCCCAACCCGATGAATCATAAGTCTAACCCGAGCCCAAGTCCAACCCGACCTCGGGTTCAACATTAGAAGCCCAAGACCAAGCCCGGAGGATTGGGTTAGGTCAGGTCCATTAGGTTTATCGGGCCTAATATAATATTTAAAAAAATTTTAAACATAAATAATATTAAATACATAATCAAATAACAACCAGGTTTTGATCAGAAATAAGATTTAGGATAATGAGTTGAAGAGTTTTGATAGAGAAATTTAGAATCATATATATATATATATATATATATATATATATATATATATATATATATATATATATATATATATATATATTTTATATATTTTATATATATATATATATATTTATATATATATATAAATATATATATATAAAATATATATATATATAAATATATATATATATATATATATTTATATAAAAAAAATATAAATATATATATATATATATATATATATATATATATATATATATATTTATATATATATATATATATATATATATATATATATATATATATATATATATATATATATCTATATATTATATTATATATATATATAGATATACAATACTATATATATATATATATATACTATACATATATATATATATATATATATACATATACATATATATATATATATAATATATATATATATATATATATATATATATATATATATATATATATATAACCAAGGCCCGTGGACAACGCCACCCAGCAAACCTTGGTCCAGGGAGTCGTGGCCACTGCCACCCAGCCGCTCCCATGGGGATTCGATCCCAGGACCTCACCCCCGAATGCCAACTGTCTTACCGGTGCACCACCGTATATATATATATATATATATATATATATATATATATATATATATATATATATATATATATATAACCAAGGCCCGGTGGACAACGCCACCCAGCAAACCTTGGTCCAGGGAGTCGTGGCCACTGCCACCCAGCCGCTCCCACGGGGATTCGATCCCAGGACCTCACCCCCGAATGCCAACTGTCTTACCGGTGCACCACCGCGCCACTGGCATATATATATATATATATATATATATATATATATATATATATATATATATATATATAAAAGTCGGATTTTGGGTAACCCGATAAATAAGAGCCCAACTCGGTTTTTGATCGAGTTCAAATATTTTAACCCAAGCCCGAACCCAAATATCTTCAACCCTAATTAACCCAACCCATTAACGGGTTTCTCAGTTGAACTCGGGTTTAGCCGACCCAAGTTGCACCCCTAATGAATATCCATGAGAATCTAACACAAATGTAATACAAGTTTATAGCCAGAGTCTAAGAGTCAACTATCTTAAATACATAAGTCTCAAATAATAACATACCAAGAGTCAGAGAGCTGGAGACAAATCAAGTACTAATAACTTGCATAACTGAGTCACTACTAAAGCTTTCGCAGCTGGAGCTATGCCCTCCTGAATCAGTGTCTCCTGGTCTAGTCCAACTACATCGTATGGGCCTCAGTAGGTAGGACATCCATCATCTAAATCATCTGGAAAAAAATATCCAGTCAGGATTGGAGCAAAGTATACCTCTAATAACAGTTCCAGTAAATGATAAAGACTATGTAACTATAAATAGAGAGAATGTACAAGATAATATAACAGGTACATGAATGTAGCAAGTATAAAAAGCTGTAAATATAAATTAGAGCAGGAAACATCATGTATAATAATCAGGAATTAACTATTTAAGTGAGTGAGCACTAGTTTCAACATGCGATCGGCTTAGGAACTTGCACAAGAATTTATGGCCTGGTTAGTCATACAAGCAGTGTATGATTAACACTCACAAGGAACAATGACATGCACAAGGAGGGTATGATCACATATCTACACTACTACTCCCTGCCCCTAACTGGTACAGTGGAACCAACAATGGTACATTATGACACGATATTCTCTAGAAATGTAGCTAATCTCCTCAGAAATCAGTGTCCATACAATGTACAAGAATAACAAGGCTTGCACAAGGTACACGAAGACATACAAGATATAACATCTCATGATAGGATTCTAAAATACCAATCTGTTTAATTAATATGTCAAAAGATCAAGGATATCTACACTAGATACAAGAAGCATAGAAGATATCATAAACAAAATTTATCAGAGAATGTACTCATCTGAAATCTGACATGAAGTATCAACAGTATCCAAAACAATGCCTCGAAGACCTAAATATGGAATATCAATGTCAATTGGTGTTTTTGAAACATAAACATGCTATACTAGCTTGATAGAAGGTCTCTAAGTCATTTCTAAGTCAAACTAGGTCAATTAGGTCAATACTTTGCTAAATTGGGTCAAACTAGGTTATTCATAGGTTTTTAGGTCCATACCTTGCTATACCAAGGTATTCTAGTCTATACTAAGTCGTACCCTATGTAACTACCTATATGGTATATCCATAGGCTCTATATATCATTAACCTAACTAATAACCAAATACCCTATCACATTGCCTAGGCATTTACCTATTACCTAAGCATTTACCTATTACATGTGTCTTACCCTTTAACTAATCATATACATAACATACTCTATGTATGTCACGACCCACACCCAGTGTAAGGGTACGAGAAATGTGTACGTCCAGCCTATGCCGCAGTGTCGGTGGTAGAATGCTGTCCTAGGTCACATACATATAACAATTATAAGGTACCTGTACAGTATACTCTCCAAACGGAGGACAATAAAGAAATGTACAGCTCAATCACAACAAAGGTAGAAGTACGATAAGATAGATAGATATGATATAAAAATTACCAAATGAAATACAAACAGGAGAAGAAGTCTAAGTGTCTAAGATAACATCTCTACAAAACATCCAGAATAACAACAAGATCCCAAATATATACATCAATGTATCCAAATGAGACAAGACAATAAAGTAAGATAACTAGTCTAGCTATCTAGCCTAGACTACTGGGGTAATGTCCTCTGCAAGGACTGGGTCCTCCTGGAAATCCAGCTCACAGGTGTCATCTAGGGCTGCTCCATAGTATGTAAGACAAAACTCCTCGGTGTCATCTGTAATATTTCAACAGGTCCAGTCAGGATGGAAACGAGCACACAATCTCAATAGTTTATATTATGATAGGAATATAAAGCATGCAATAGAGTAAGATACATGAAGCGCTGAAAGAAATATACATGAAAAAAGAGAGAGATATAACTGTATTGAAAATATCTACTATAAATAAAGAACTACAAGTGACTAGTGATGTAGAGTACAAAAGAGACATGTGAATGGCTTGAATTTATACATGATTACATTACTAAGTTTGTACATGACTACACTACTTTGGAATTGTTCATATGACTGCTTCTACTCTCCCGTACCCCAATCAATACACAAGGATCTAGACAGTTATGTTATTGTACATAATCATCACATGGAGCTCATAAATGAGTGCACATGAAATTATACATGAGGGCTCTTTGAACATGAGAGTACATGAATCACAAGAGTGTACATGAATAGTGAGAGCACAAGAGTATATGATGAAAGTGAAACACCCATGACATGATGTACCCGATGCTCCCGAGGGGGATAACATCTCATGAAAAGATCCATATAGTACCAATCCATGTTACCAACGTGACTGTAGAAGCATAAAAAAATTCAACAAATAAAGCCCCATGCGCTCAAGTCAGTGTAGCTCCATGCGCCCAGTCAGTATAGCTCCATGCGCCCAGTCAGTGGAGCTTCATGCGTCCAAGTCAGTGAAGCTTCATGCGCCCAAGACTAGCTCCCCCGAAAGGAGGGTGCATAGCCTGAGACATGGCTCTACGCCCAAGCCTGACTCAGTCAAAGCCATGATCAAAACATGCACCGAAGCACACGGCCACGTCAGTCTCTACGAGCAGTCGTGCACCGAAGCAGGCGGCCACGTCAACACCACGACCAATCCATGATCTCGTAGCCTGTATGCGTCTACATCCTATGCACCCAAAGCAGGACTATACGTCCACATAAAAACCAGCATGTTTCCTCATGTGGGTGCATAACATCATTCCAGCTCAAGAATGACTATAAAAGGGGGCCTCATCCCTCTCCAAAAGACAGAACGGAGAGCATTTTCAAGAGCCAAATTGCTGTACTTCTTGCCAGTGAGCCGAGAGTTAGCAATTTTCTTAGTTTTCTCCTACTTTAGTAATCGGAATGTCAACGGAGCAAAGGAGCAACTGCCGCTCGATCTCCATCATTCTATTCCCCAGAATTCTTTTTTGTACTCGGGGATCCTCAGCGCAGGATCTCTCAGGCATACTTGATTTGTGGTACCTTGCGCCAATAAAAGGAAATGCAGCGTTTTCTTCTTCTTTTTTGTGTGTGTCCACAAAAATGGCGACTCTGCTGGGGACTACATTTTCTACTGACGAGAAGGTGGTGATGCAATCCAATACCGATAAAGTGGGGAGTACTCAGAAGGTGCTGATCGTAAAGTTCGATCAGCAGACGTTTGAAGAGATGCTCTCGGGGGACGGCTCTACTCACTCAAAATTAGCAAAGCCAAACAGGTCTCACAAGACTTGGCTTCCGAAGCCTCGCTGTGCATATCCTGCTAGTGTCATAACAGATATGCAGCTGGAGGACTCTGTCATATGGGTGCATGACTCTACCATAAAAGTTCCCCAAATGGAGAAGGCTCACACCGTTCCGGGCTCTACTAGTCCAGTGACTTCTTCCCTGCACAACCAACAGGGTGTTCAACACCCGAGACTTGGCAAAGAAAAAATACTACGATGCCAAGAATCGGGGTGTCCGACACTCTGGCCAAACCCGGCGAGGCTCATAAACGAAGGAGGCCAAACTTGAAGAAAACAGCGCTGCTACACCAGGCATGCACCCAAGGGAGAGTTTGGGCGCATAGCCCGAACCAGAATACTTATGTCTTCAACAGGCTGGGCATCCAGAGCCATGCGTCCAAGACTATGCGCCCAGGCTCTCTGGATCCATACTATGCACCCACATCAAGGAGGCTCAGACATGCTGTCAAGGAGCATGAGTCCAAGGCCAGTCTCCAAGGCCTATGCGCCCACAACAAAAAGATAGGTCCCAACGCGTATAGCACGGGGCTGTCTTTAAGGACATCACAGAACTTAGGTGTGGGGGTTGCCCCTGCACATGAACTAAGTCTGGATGCGCCTACTCTCCTTACGAACCCGCATGCAAAGCTCGGCAATGCATGCAACATGGGTTGTAAGGCAAAACTCCCTTCCGCTGACTTGCGCGACATGATAAATCATAAACGTAAAGCGAGGAAGAACATAACAATTCATAGTGCGCTTTCGTGCACAAGTATTATTATCAACTATTATCGCTCCAAAGTAACAAGAGTGCCTCAGAGAAAGTCCGTGTTTCGACGGCTACACTTCTCTGACGACGAGAAGCCACTATGTGTTTCATCCAACATGGCTTCATGGGGTCCCCCTTACGGAAGTCCCAATAAAAGATGGTGGACTACGAACCCAACTTTCTCTCTTAGCTCCATGAGAAAAAAAAGGAGAAGTCTACCAACAGATGGCCAACAGGCTGTCACATCCAAAGGAGTCTATATGGGCACTCGATCAAAGGCAAGATTTCGTATGGACGACGAAGATTCCTAAGCCGGGGGTAGCATTCCCTCAAAATCTGAAGCAGATGACCCCCATACTAGGGGTAGCCTTCCAGAGGACAATAATCCCTCCGAATTCAATGGCGACTATCTACCTCCTCTACCTGAAGATGAAGGACTTATCTACTCGGAGACAGACAGTATCAGCACCAGTTGCACTGCTTCCTATGTTCATCCTCGCATGCTATCTACATACTTGGCTGACGGAGAAAGATCTGAAGAATCCAGTAATCAAACTAGCAAGCGGCTAGAGGGTCTCGAAACAGCATTCGCCAAGATCACTGATATGCTTACCAGTATCATGGCAGTTCAAGCTACGGGGGCTGTTCCTCCACCTCAACAAAGCGTCTCGACCTACGTTAGTCTGGCTCACAGCAACAACCCTTCTTTACTACAAAAGAAGTATCATTCCGTTGCGCCTCCTCCAAATCTTACAAATGTCGAGGGTGGTCCTTCGCCAAAAATGCCTGACAACCGTGTAGAAGCATGGAAAAGAATAAAAAAAAGACCTATGCGGCTCCAACAGAAGGATCCCCATGCGGCTCAGGGGTCCATGCAGCTCAGAAAGAAGCCACGTGGCCTTCAAATAGTTCTTCTCTACATTTGGCTGCATTTAATGCCCTGACGGCTGCTCTGACAAATGACGGCTATGACAACTCTGGCACAAAGATGCAATAATGACTGACATGATGGCGTGTTCATGGAAAAGAGGTGAAAATCTCCTTACAGCTGGCAAAATCCAACAAGTCCCGAGACCACTCCATGCGGCCGCTCACTTCATGCAGCCACCCACTTCATGCGGCTGCCTATCCCCATGCGGCTGCCAATTTGCATCCGGCTGCCTATCTCCATGCGGCTGCCCCTCTGCATGTGGCATCCTATCCTCATGCGGCTGTCCCTCTGCATACGGCTGCCTATCCTCATACGGCTATCCATCCACGTGCGGCTGCAGGTTTCATGCGACTGAGAGGACCCCCCATATGCGGCTCGGCCAGGACGGTCCAGTTGAGATACATGGCGCTCTTCGCTATAATTGTGGCACGTGGCAGTCTTATCTTCCCTGGAATTATGGGTGCTAATAAATCCTAACAAAATTAGATCTGTTGTAATCGTCATAATTGCCCTGATCAAATCAAATTAAGAAAATTGGACACGTGGCAGGCTATCACAAATCATGAAGATTCTTTGCAATCAACATTTATTGCCCACAAAGATTTGATGCGATCCACAATAATTACCTAGATTTGCTACAATCAGAATTAATGGCCCAGATTAATTAATCCTTAACCGCCGACTTCTTAAGGAGGCAATCATTGCAAACCCTAATAATCGCTTCCCACTCCTATAAACAGCAAGGTGCCATTCCCTTGCGAAAGAGGACTTTTTTGCTAGAGCACTAGAGCACCTGAAGAGACTTAAAGAGAGAGTACAGAGAGGCAAAGGCACACACAGAGGGCATCCTGAGAGCATTTCTTTTCCCCGGAGCCAAGGCTGCATCCGATCGTCCAAGGAGTAAGGCAGAGCTGACGTCGCTTTCACGAGCCTCTACCGTCACCCCCAGAATCTAAAATAAATAATTGTACTTAGATTGTTGTACCTAGGTTTTCGTCCCTAGACTTTTTTGTACAAACGAATTTGTATTGTGAAGTAAAAGTCTAGTCCTCCGATATAATTATTCTGTTCTTCTATAATTCATGGCAACCACGATGGCGACTTTGCTGGGGAAAGAATGCCATGGAGCAGCTGGGCTCCCGGGGCATGATGAGAAATGATGTGCATGTACTAGGAAATACGATGGCGACTCTGCTGGGGACAAACTTCTCCATGGCTGAGAAGTTGGTTACGCAATCGGATGCAGCCAAACTTGGCTCCACACAACAGAAGATGGTCGTCCGCTTCGACCAACAGGTGTTTGAAGAAATGCTCTCTGACGGGAGCGCTGGCCCGGTCCAGAAGCGAACCCGCACGAAAAAAGCTCGCAGGAAGTGGAGGCCAACGTCAATTGCTCCTCCCCAAGCTGTGGACGGAGCACTCTCTGCTGCCCAAGACGGCGAAGGCAAGTCTCATGCGGCTCCACTTCAAACCATAGAGGACTCTGCTGTCCCCAAGTCCGGCAAAGAAAAGCACTATAATGTTGGACTTGAAGGAGCAAAAAGTGATTCTATGTACTCCAGGAAGAAGCCGAACAAAGGCACTAGCCGCAGGCCGAAGACTCATGCGGTCGAGATTGCCAGCCGCATGCATGATGTCCATACGGTCGAAACTGCCAGCCGAATGCATAATACTCATGTGGCTAGAATTTCCAGCCGCATGGAGAAGACTTATGCGGCTGAGACTTCCAGCCGCATGAAGAAAGCCCATGCGGCAACGACTGCCAGCCGCATGAAGACTGTTGATTCCAGCCGCATGCCGCCTGCTCCACGCGGCTCAGTCTTCGATCTTCTCTCCTATGGTCCTGATCTCTCGTGCTCCCGAGAAAACATGTCTGACTCTCTCCATCACCACTTAAACTCTTCCTATTATGTGCCCTCACGTACTAGAGTGACGAAGTCTAGGACAGCTCGAGCTTGGCAAGCTCAGTCCGTTGTCCCGATCTCTGACCATCCGAGCATTCTACATACCGTTATGCGGGCCTCTGATGGAAAGTTGTACAGAACCACTCGAGTCCAGCCCCCGGCGGTAAACGGACAGAGTGGTTCCCAAAAGTCTTCCAAAATCCAGGGAGCAAACATGGTCGTTCCGGACCCATCTGACTTGCGTTAGGCTATCCTCCATAAGCGCTAGGAAAGAGAAGAGGCCTCGGGGTGCAAAGAGTCCTCCCACGGACGTCACTGTACCCAAGTCATCGTCAACTAGTGTTGCAATAACGTGACGGTACGAGAAGACCAGCAGTTCGTCTTCCAAAGACGGCAACAACCATATTCAGAGGATGAGGCACTTCCCGTCGTTTCCTGCAACTCTGCTCAGAAAATCCTCGACGATGGGAGAAGAAGAATAAACGTTTCCAGCACGAAGATTTCAACCACTATGACTAAGAGACTGTCGTCTAAGCGGTTGCCCACCACCGGAGTTTTCCAAGGTACCCGTTCAAAGTCGAAATCTGCTACAGTAGGAGATTCATCATCCACATCACTGGGGTTGCTGGAAATGGGGGTAGCACTCCTCCGAACCTCCACGACAATCCGATGTTCCAAGGAGACGAGCTGGGGGAAACAACTCTCCCATTAGATGCAGCAAATCTCGACTTCCCCGAGGACGTCCACAACTTCCAAGATGAGGCAAACTCGGAAGCTGGGGGTACTGTTCCTTCTGAGTCCGAATCAGAGGAGAACATTCCTACATACCTCGATGACTTCTCGGTACAGGGGTATGATTCGGAGTGTACGTCATCCACCATCCCTTCCACTTCTACTCATGTCAGGACGGCATTCATGACAAACGACGAACAGGATGGTCCCAGTGATCGCCAATGCATCGACACTCTGGAGGCCATACTGTACACTTTGGTCAAATCCGTGGACGGATCAAAGCAGCCCTCCTACTCTGCAAGGAGTGACGCCTGGCCAAACAAACTTGGGTTCCGCGGTCAATGCAGACTCGAACTCAGCGGCACCAAACCCAGGCAATAATCTTCCTGAAATGTCGGCTTCTACCACTGCAGACGAGGCCAGGGAGGCAAAAAGAGAGGTCCAGGAGCTCCGGGCCATGTTCCACGCCCGAGAGAATTGCCAAGATCTCAGGATACGACAACCGTTTCCCGCTGCGTTGAGAGATGTTCCCTTCCCACCAAAGTATAAACCATTCCACATCAATCCATATGATGGAAAGACCTCCGTAAGTCGGTATATCACTTATTTCGAGGTCACCATCGACCATCTACCCCATGACGATGCCATCTTATACGATTATTCATCGGGGCATTGGAAGGGGTCGCCTTTGACTGGTACCGTAACCTGCCAGACAACTGCATCCACTCCTTCGCCAGCTTCAAGCGCATGTTCTTAGAGATATTCTACGAAGTAGGACAGGACATCACAATGTCCACCCTCATGGACGTCGTTCAAGGAGAGAAAGAGCTGACAAGGAACTATATTAGCGGTTCCGCCAAACCACCATGAAGTTGCCGTCCGGTAATCTAGATTCCTCCTTAATTGAGATTTGCCAAAAGAGACTGCTTCCAACAATCAGCCTCTAGATGGGTGAAAGTCAATTTAAAGACTAGAAGACGTTTATCATCAGTGCCACTAGCGCTGAAGACAGGCTGAAGAAGGCTCGCCAACTGGGATTGCACATCTCGGAGGAGAGGACAAGGGCAAGCGCCCTAATACCAACAACAACAATGGGGTAGCTCCTCCAACAATCGGGACAACAAGGGCAAGTAGGCTATGTTGGCCGACACAGCCCAGAAACCTGAGTCAAAATCGGCAGACAAGCAATGGCCGCAAATGACCTACTCCTTCGAAGAGGCCATGTCAAGCCCTTCTTGGATATGCTCATACAAGAGATAGAATTCAGCTCCCTCCACCAAGACGGGAACCTCGGTCGGTAAATGGAGAGGCCAAAGTACTGCCATTACCACTGCTACGTCCACCATACTACACATGACTCCTACCAACTAAAGCGATACATCCAACATTTCATCGACTCGAAGGCTCTGGCCATTGATTATGAGGAGGTAACCGTGGAGGCCAACATGGTGTTCGTACAGTTTGGCAGCATCCCTCCAACAGAGACTCAAGACGGCATGATACCCATCCCTCGGGCGACATTGGAGATTGCTAAGCTTCCGCCTCCATGAGATCAGGCTACTTGTCTGGTACCCCTCACCACGTCACAAGGAGAGGTCATGTGGGTCCATCCAGATTTGGTACCAGAAGTGACTCAGTCCACACCACCCTCCATTGGTAAGAAGGGGAGTAGAAGGGTCAGATCCTGCCGCACAATCTCGACAGATGTCGAAGAAGCCACAACTGTTGTCACTCGGTTTGGTGCTCAATCCCAACATACGGCAGATAACTCGGCTGAAGAGCATCAGCCGGCCACTGCTGACACTCTGGGACATTCCCAACCTCCGACGACACCTAGGCCGAAGGAGACTCGCTTTGCCAAATCCCTCCGAAAATAGGCACCTCATGGTTGGAAAGGCCCTACAACTTTGACATCTTGGCACAATTGGCCAACACACCGGCCAAATTGTCATTATACGAGCTCCTAAGACTCTCCAAGGATGTTCGTGCAGCTTTGAGCGATGCACTCCAGAACGCCGACACATATCTAGCTCAGGTCAACCTCACGGAAGAGCTCGCCTGCAGATCTCCAAGACAGCACTTGCATAGGAGCGATGCCCAACATTATCTTCACTCCACAGGACATGCTCATCAAAACCAACCTGCACGATCGACCGCTATATTACACTGGAGACATCGGCGACGTAAAGGTAGACCGATGCACATTGATCCTGGTTCTTCTATAAGCATCATCCCGAAGGGTCTGTTACATCATCTCCGCATTCCTATGCATCGCCTGACACCAACAAGCACCGCCATTAGTGGTTTCAATTCGGACATGAGCTACCCGATTGGGAAGATTCGCCTGAAGTGCCAAATCGGCGATCTTCAGTCAGAAGTAACATGTTACGTCATAGATGCAACACTTCCTATAATATCCTCTTAGGGCGCCCTTAGATACACGATTACATGATCATGCCTTCTACGTTGTACCAGTGCTTCAAGTATGTCGACAAACACGGCTTCGTGAGGACAGAATTTACCGACATCGATCCCTTCAAAGGGGTCAAATCCTACTACTCAGACTCTGCCTATACAAAAGTCGAAGAGGCACCTTGGTGAAGGAGATATGAAAGCTCGTATTGAGACAGCCACAGGATCAGAAGAACCTCTGACGATCCACCTCCAAGCTCGCAAACCTGGCAAGTCCGCACCCTTTACGGCCGCTCTGCGTAAGGAAGCAATCAGCCTCTCGTACAAGATGGGCAAATGATAATCCAACTGCCAAGGTCCGGCCAAGCGCCAAGATCCATAATGGAGCCACTGACAAACAGAATGCCTAGAGTCGGCCAGCCACAAACGAAGAAGCTCAATCCATCTGACAAGCCAATGACGATACGTCTTTCAAGAAGAATCGTCACCCCGTTGCAAAGTCGGGGGCTTCCAGCGAGCTAACCACTCCCCGCCCAGCATCGAGTACCAAATGGGGGTTGCTAGTTTGCCAACAACTCCACGTTCTGCTCCACCAGAAGAACCCCTAATGATCAAGTTGTCCAAGTCATCCTCTCAGTCTTTACTTATACAGGGGGTGGCCGAAGAAGAACCAGAACTGGCCAAGTATGTGGCTTCTCACACCGATGTTCCATCCGCAGATAATGTAATCCCGCTAGAAAAGATACCTTACTTCATCAATAAGGGCTATCTTTGAACTACACCGAGCTTAATAAGCTTTGTACAATGTATGCTATGGAACACGGTATAGGAACTCACCTACATACACAGGTGACAAATGTTTACACCGCAAATCAGCTCACTCCCGCGGAAGATGCGTACTGCATAATCGAGGGAGGGGATCACCCAATCATCTTCGGTCGAAAAATGATCCACAGCCCTTCACCAAAGAAGAAGTCGATCTCGAATCGGACACCGGGAGACTGCCACTCTATCTATATAGCCCCCAATCCAAATATCTCATACAAAAACAAGGGTATGATCTGGAGACAATGCTAGGTTTGACGTACGGTACTGGTCGACGATTACCTTTAAAGTCGTCGGTCCCGGTTGGCAAACCACAGGACTACTACAACAAGACCCGATGCGGACTGTGGTATGTTACGCCTACAACGACCCTTGAAAGCTCAGATGAAGAATGCGACTGGCATTCACACTCAACCGGATCACCATCTTTTGATTCAGATATCAGCATCGGAGATGTATTCAGGCAGGTCCTGTCTGTCAATATGGCGTTTGCTGGTACTTACGAAGAAGGTGAAGACTTTCCTAAACTCCTCGAATTAGAGCCATGGCCCAACAGCTGGATATGTAATGAAGAAGCGGTTTGAACAAAGAGAGCCTCCTACTGAAGACGAGGTCATACAAGTGGATCAAAGCAGCGACTCTTCTCCAAAAACCAATCTTCGTTAGTAAAATCCTGACAGACGAAGAGCGAGAATCGCTACTAGAACTCGTCAAAGAATATATTGATGTGTTCTCCTGGAACTATGAAGACATGCCAGGGCTAAATCCTAATGTTGCTCTTCACAAGCTCAACATTCGGCCAGATGTAAAGCCAGTCAAACAACAGCAACGCGCTTCCGCCCAGGCATCATGGATGCGATCGAAGCCGAAGTCAACAAACTGATAGCCAGCGGTTTCATTCATGAGGAACAACATCCGGACTGGGTCGCCAACATAGTACCGGTCCTCAAGAAGAATGGGAAGATTCGAATCTGCATCGACTTTCGTAATCTAACGAGGCGTGCCCAAAGTTGAGTTCCCCCTCCGTATCACAGACATCATGATTGACAACACCTGCGGCTTCGAACATATGTCGTTCATGGATGGCTTCTCGGGGTACAACCAAATTAAGATGTCTGCCGACGACAAAAAGCATACATCGTTCCGAACACCAATAGGCACGTTCTGCTACACAGTCATGCCTTTCGGTTTAAAGAACATTGGCACACCTATCAGAGAGATATGAGCATTATCTTTAGAGACCACTTGCGCAAAATGGAGTGCTATGTTGACGACATTGCCGTCAAAAGCCGCTCTAAGGAAGATCATCTGCATGATCTAAGGACAGTGTTTGACCTAATACGAGCGCACAATTTGAAAATGAACCCTACGAAATCCTTCTTGGGCGTATCCAGCGGGAAGTTCTTGCGTTTCATCATCACCTCCCAGGGTATACACGTTGACTCTGAGAAGACGAAGGCAATCATGGATGGGTCCCCCGAGAAATCTCCGAGAACTCGAGCCTCCAAGGGAGGTTAGCTTACATCAGGAGGTTATTTCCAACCTCTTCGGGCGATGTCAGCCATTCACCCATCTCATAAGAAGGGCATCTCATTCTTATGGGATGAAGAATGCCAGCGTGCCTTCGACAACATCAAAGAATACTTGTCGAACCCTCCAGTCCTGGTAGCTCCGGTTGCTAGAAAACTATTCTGCTCTATGTACGAGCAATGGAGCACTCCCTCGGTGCTCTGCTAGCACAAAACAACGATGCAGGCCATGAGCAAGCTATATATTACCTCAGCCGTATGATGATTGGACCGGAGCACCGATATACTGCCGTGGAGAAAGAATGCCTCGCCCTAGTGTTCACCATTCAAAAGATGCGACACTATGTCATGGGGCAGACCATACATGTGATATCACGAGTCAACCCCCTCAGGGTCCTCATGACTAAACCAGGGCACTCAGCTCTCGCCTCGCTACATGGGAAATATTATTGTCCCCCTACCATATGATCTTCGTCCTAAAAGGCTGTTAAAGGTCAGGCTCTGGCAAACTTTTTAGCAGTCCACCCAAGCCCTGAGTCGCCCAGAATATACGAAGACATCCCAGATGAGGTCGCCGACTCGCATGCGACCTCTCACGATGATATATGAATGTTCTTCGACGGTGCTTCGAGGACCGGACCCAAGGGCAACATCATCGTCGGAGTCGGAGTGGTGCTGATTTCTCCTTCCGGACTGGTGATCAATCGCGCTTACTCCCTCACGAAACCTTGTACTAACAATGTGGCCGATTACAACGTTTAGTCATTGGCCTCCAACTTGTAAGAGAGCTGGGTAGAATATCTTGAAGAATACGACGATTCACAGTTAATCGTCAATCACATCTGGGGTTCATACGAGGTTCGCCATGAAGACATGATCCCCTATCACCAAATAGCGATCAATCATCTCGTCATTTGAAGGGTTCTTCATCGAACACGTTCCCAGACTCCAAAATATTGAAGCCGATGCCTTAGCTGGCCTTGCCGCTTCCTAGCGATTCCAAACTATGTTCGCCAAGGTGGATGTGGTAGGCCATGAACTGGTTTGTCCCAAGAATAATGTTCAATTCATGGCGAGTTATTTCGCTCAGACGATCGACGAAGTCCCAGACTGGAAACAACCATTCATAGACTTCGTAGCCTACGACATCCTGCCCGAGAACCCAAAGGAAGCCACCTCTATCAGAAGGCGTTCTCTCATATTCTTCTACGTTACAGAGACGAAAATGCTGTATCGCCGATCCTACGATGGATTATTGCTTCGTTGTCTGTCAAACTCAGAAGCCAAAGAAGCCGTACGCAAAGCTCATGACGGTGTCTGCGGGGTCCATCAACCTGGCCCAAAATTGTAAGATCGTCTTCCGCCGAATGGGCTACTACTGGCCCACGATGGTAGCAATGCGATAGACTATGCAAGAAAGTACAAAGCCTGCCAAGTCCACGCGGACTTCATCCACCAACCATCCGAGTTTCTACATCCGACAGTGGCATCCTGGCCATTCGAAGCATGGGAATGGATATCATCTCCGATCACTCCACCCTCTTCCCGAGAACATCGCTTCATACTTGCCATCACAGAATACTTCTCCAAATGGACGGAAGCTGTTCCGCTGGCAGAAGTGAAGACTTCAAACGTGATCAGCTTCCAAGCATCACGTCATCTATCGCTTTGGACTACCCGAAGGATCATCCATGATAATGGTCCGTAGTTCGCAAGCCATGCCTTTTATCGGTTCTGCGACAAGCATTACATCCAGAATATTGCTTCAACACCATACAATCGGCAGCGAATGGTTGGCAGAAGCATTCAACAAAACAATCATCAAACTTCTCAAGAAGTTCGTGTCATCCAATAAACAGACTGGAACGAGAAGCTTGGTGAATGCTTATAGGCGTACCGTACCACAATCCGAACAGCCACAGGGAACACACCATTCTTCCTGGTGTACGGAGTGAGGCAGTTCTCCCGTTGGAGACTCAAATACCCTCGCTCTGCGTCGCTCTCACTTACCAATTGACGACGGACGATAACTATCGTCGTCGGCTACAAGAGTTGGAGGCCTTAGATGAAAAGCGCCTCTTGGCTCAGCAACGAATCGAGCTATACCAAGCATGCATCTCCGGAGCCTTCAACAAGAAGGTTAAAATCAGAATATTCCAAGTGGGCGGTCTCGTTCTGGCAGTTTGGAGGCCGATGGTTATGACTCACAAAACTGCCGACAAATTCTAGCCAAAATGGAAGATCCATTTATCATTGAGGCCGTATTCTCTAATGGTGCTTACCGCCTCGCAAAATAAAATGGAGACTTGCTCATGTGCCCGTCAACGGCAAGTTCATGAAGAAATATTATGTCGAAATGATATTCTCCGAATTCTAGATTATTGAGTTATGTACCCGTTGGTACTGCTGAACTCATATTCCAAAATCCCAGATTATTGAGTTATGTACCCGCGGTACCGCTGAACTCACATTCTCCGAATCCCAGATTAGTGAGTTATGTACCCGCCGGTACAGCTGAACTCACATTCACAATCTCCCAGATTATCGAGTTATGTACCCGCAGGTGCCTCTGAACTTATTTCGGTCACTCTTTTAGGTAGTAAGTCATGTATGATCATACCTCTGAACTTATTTCTCTGAAAGAGCTTCTCCCTCATGATCCACTACCCGCACTCTCAATGCAAAAAAGGGTAACAGATCCACAAAATTCCCAAAAACGACCACGTCGATGTTACCTCTGAGTCGTTTCACTTCTGCCAAAAAATAAATCACCCTTCTACATAGAACTTCTATGTCCTTATTACCTCTGAGTCGTTCTATGTACCCCTTCAAGGAGCCCACTCCTGCCATGTCCTCATTACCTCTTAGTGGGATGGCTCCATCAAGAAACCCTCATATTTGCCATGTCCTCATTACCTCTGAGTAAATATTGGTTCTCTTGACTTATTATCTGTACCCAAAAAAACCCCAGGGTATGCCAAAGATAATAGGTCCAAAAATGTCCTCTGTTGACCACAAATATCCTCCGTTGAGTCCACTCCTGCCATGTCCTCATTACCTCTGTGTAGGAAGACTCCGCGGTAAAACCCCCATACTTGCCATGTCCTATTACCTCTGAGTAAGTATGTTGGTTCTCTCCCAACTTATTATCTGTATCCAGAACCAGGGTACGCCAAGGATAATAGGTCCACAAAAAGTCTTCCATTGGGACAACTAGTACAAGCAAAGAACAGAGCGAATGTATTTCGTTCAAAATCAGTTACATTCACATGACTACATATCATGAGCAAGCAAGAAAAGTTGTCTATTATTTCATTTAGATAAGAAGGAAAGAGATTACATCGATGTCCAAAATAAGCAAGACATAAACCGCAGCTAAAGACAGACAGACATATCAAAATAAAGACGGACATTTGTGAGAGCCCACGAATCCTAGTTGCGGGGACGCATATACCAATCCCTCAACCATTTTTCATATGAAGAATGTACTTGAGCAAGATCCTCGTCCGAAATAGGAGGATCAGAACTTCCAGTACTACCGCCGTCAGACTGGGGCTCCTCTTTTACAGCAATGGGCACCAGCTCTCCTTTTTGTTCCTCCGCTTCTGTGTTACCTCTCCTTAACAAGCGATGATTCTTGTTTGAAAGGGGACAACAACTCTTCCTTTACAATGATCTCAGCCTTCGACAGGGTTGCTACAAGAATCAAAGATAAAAAATAAACAAAGTCAAAAGATGGTCAGGGCCTTATGCGACAGTCCAAAAGGGGAGCTCATGCGGCTCATGCAGCACAGCTTCAGGCGGCCCAAATTAGATGAGCTTATGCGGGCTCGATTCAGAGGGACTCATGCGGATCTGATCGATAGATCATTATGCGATTCGGTTTACGAAGTGCTCATGCGGCCCACTAAGACAACTTCCATACGGCTCGGACATGGGTATACCCCCATGTGGCTCGGTTATGGGACATGTATATGGCCCATACAATTCGAACAGTTTGTATTAAAGGCTTGTGCGTAAAGCATGCAACAGAGCCGTTGTTAGGGTTTCGAAGAATATGACTTTTCCAAATCCTTACCCTTAACAGCAGGACAACGTCGAAGTAGCTTCGGGTGTCGCAGCCGACGTTAAAGCCGCACCCTTACCCTTCGCAGCAGCCTTCGCCACAACCTTGGAGGACTTGGGAGCCATTGTGATGATCAGAAAAGAAGATGAAGACAAGAAAGCTAGGACAAGAGCAGAAAGTAAAGAAGTCTTATTTCCAAAAATGCTGCTATTTATAGACGAGGACCATAGACCGACGCATCGATCTATGTGCAATGAACCGACTCTTCGGTTATCAAGGCGATCCGACTATTCAAGGCTAAACTCTTAGGATCCTGCCCCAAAAAGCGGCTTTAAATTTGACAGCAAATCAAAGGCAATCAATGCAAAAATTTGTACACGCAGCATGAAGACGTGGCAAGGAGCCTATGTGGCCAGACAGCCTATGCGGCTCTGATGTCTATGCGGCTGAGGAGGCCATGCGGCTGAGACATCCATGCGGCCAGAACATTCTATGCGGCCCAAAATTTTTACATGGCCATACTTCTTATTCAAAGTATTTCAATTTTGCAAAATTGAAAACTTTGAAGGGGGTCTTGTAGAAGCATGAAAAGAATAAAGAAAGACCTATGCGGCTCCAACAGAAGGATCCCCATGCGGCTCAGGATCCCCATGCGGCTCAGGGGTCCATGCGGCTCGGATAGATCCATGCGGCTCAGAAAGAAGCCATGTGGCCTTTAAACAGTTCTTCTCTATATTTGGCTGCATTTAATGCCCTGACGGCTGCTCTGACAAATGACGGCTATGACAGCTCTAGCACAAAGACGTAATAATGACTGACATGATGGCGTGTTCATGGGAAAGAGAAAAAATCTCTTACAGTTGGCAAAATCCAACAATCCTGAGACCACTCCATGCGGCCGCTCACTTCATGCGGCCGCCCACTTCATACGGCTGCCTATCCCCATGCGCTGCCCATTTGCATACGGCTGCCTATCCCCATACGGCTGCCCCTCTACATGCGGCTGCCTATCCTCATGCGGCTGCCCCTCTGCATACGGCTACCTATCCTCATGCGACTACCCATCCACGTGCGGCTGCAGGTTCATGCGGCTGAAAGGACCCCCACTACCAAAATTTATCGTTTTAGCGACGGTCACAGCCGTCGCTAAGACGACGGTAATTACAATTAGTGACCGATTACCGATGGATATTGGCCAAAAACATCCGTCGGCAATCAGCTCGTCACTAATAACCTTCCGTCGCTAAGTTATCGTCACATGACGGACTAGCGACGGATATTCGACGTTACAATACGAAGCCTTAGTGACGGATTTCCGACGGACTGTCGTCCACTTCAGCTTTTAAGTACTGAACTGTGTAGGCTATAACGACGTACATTTTTTCGGTAACCCTTCATAACAGCGTATCAGATCGTATCATTCCGTCGCTAATGCGTCGAAAGTCGTCGGTAATGAACGACCGCTTTACGACGGAGTTCTGACGGACTATCCGTCGAACAGGTTTTGGAAAAGCTTGGCATATCCAGCACCATGGCGACGGAATAGTAGTCGCTAAGACGACGGTACGACGACGCCACAGCGACGGATTGCTGACTGAATATCCGTCGCCATGGTTCTGAAAATGTCATGCATTTCCAGAACCATGTCGACGGATTTTCCGTCGCTACGCCATCACTATTTAGAGCGACTGATTAGTGGCTGACTACCAGTCGCCTGGCGACGCCTTTCCGTCGCTATTCCGTCGAAGCTTAAACCACCAGAACGTTGCTGGCGGATAATCCGTCGATAACCCGTCGCTGCCTGGAAACAGTTTAAAAACTCCAGGTAGCGACGGAATATCCGTCAAAAATCCGTCGACAACTGGGAATATCCGTCGCTAAACAGTCACCAGTCCGTCGCTAACTGGGTTTTTTGGGAAAAAAAATTGCAGCACTTTCCTTTTCACAAATATATGCATAAACCAAACCAATATAATGCACACCAATTATCCAACAATCACACAGACCAAATATATAATGCACACCAATTATCCAAGAATCACATAGACCAAGTAATGCACATACGACCAATTATCTAAGAATCATAGACCAAACCAAATTAATAGAAAATAAATATCAATTATCCTAAAGAGTAACATAATATCCGGTGCTATAAGCCGATTATAGCACAATTAGTTCAAAGCTCTCACAAATAATCCAAATTTTCTTAATACAACATTTTAAGAAAAAGAGGTCGATTGTCCGTCCCGTATTCGACCGACGCATATACTCCTCCACAAGGTACGGAGGCAAGGAGTCGTAGACAACACTCGGAAGTCGGCGAAGCTGCTCTGGGGACATGAGATCCATGAGTGCCGTCACAGCCGTAGGCGGTAGCACAGGGGCTTCAGGGTTGAAAGAAGATGGCCCACGGAAGACGGACCGATACCTGCAGTCGACGGACCAGTAGAAGACGGACGAGCACCATCAGCAGACGTACCGGCAGCAGCAGACGGACCGGCAGCAGCAGACGCAGGCGGAAAGAGCGTGGCAAATTGCTCCCGCAAGGACGACACCGCCTCGTGCAGCTGCTAAGCTGACCTAACATCATCGTCTGCCCGGGCCACGGGAGGAGGCGGTATCGGTGGAAATCTCTGCGTCGCCAAATACAATGGCCCTAGGGAGCCGACTCCGTACAGGAACCCTTTCTTAAAGCCGCCGACGGTATCTACGAACAAGTCGTTCCGAGTGACCAAAGAAGAGGGCGTCCGGAAGGGCGTCGTTTTACCGACATCCTCGGTGTCAGTTAACTGAGTCCGACTAAGGGCCTCACGATACGCAGCCTATCAAATGAATGTGTTTATATTATAAGATTTACCTAGGTTGTAATCTAAATCCTATGTTTCACTAAGTTAAGTGAATCCTAAGTTTACCTATGTTATAGTCCTAATGCTTTTAATTCTAACGTTAATCTCATAAACATAAGTACTTACATCAGTCTCCTTGGCCCTCTCGTCGACGAAGCTCCCGTCCTTCCGTCTTTTGTGCGTACTGGAAGACGTCATACATGGTGACCGATTCTGGCGCCCTTTCCTCCTTCACCGCCCGTTGGGCCTGCATACGAAATTTGCGTAGAAACTAATTAACTCCTTTAATTAATAATACCTAATTCAAAATCACAATAAATTTACGATTGCTCACCAGATCTGCAAGTGTCGCTGCGTGAGACCTTGATCCCCCGTATGAAGGCCTGCGGCAGATCGGTTCACCTTCGCCTTCGCGATTTCTCCTTGTACGCAGGTTATCCATCATGCCTAAGAGGTCCTCATAATAATCCTGCCGGACCCAATTCGGCCTCGTATGCCCCATTTTTAGGTCATAAATCATATCCCGTATTTTTTCGAGCAGGCGCTTCTGTAGGTCCTGCGGATCCCCTCCTCGCGGTGGAGGGGCCACCAGTACGTTCTCTAACACAGAAAATCAATTATCACATAATTTACAAAATGGTTGATTAAAGAATCACATAGACTTAACCAAAAAAATATAGATATATACCCTCAACTCGTCGAGCCAGACGTACTGCACATTTGGGGGCACCGACGTAAAGTTGAGGTAGGGACCGTGGAAGTTAGCCCTGATAATTTCTCCAAGGGCCCTGCCAACATTAAACGAAAAAACCTACAAAGAAGAAACGACTAGATTATTAACTTGAATAAATGAAAGAATTTAATAAATTAACTTAAATTTACTTACGAGGTCCTCGTGGGCCATAGCTCTCGTCGGAACTCGCCTCTCGGCCTCTCTGTTGCCATCGGAGGATCAGCGGGTCCGTGTATGTACTCCCCAGTAACCGGATGGAACCGAGTATGGGGGTACTCCGGGGCCCACTGTGCAGTAACTGGTGCATCCCCTGGTGGATCTGCTGCTGGTGGTTCCGATAGCGGATCGGATCCGCTAGCAGATCCGGACTGATGCCTCGATGAAGTGGTCGATCGAGGGCGGGATGCGTCTGTGCCCGGGGTACTCTCCGGGTCGGGCTCGCTCGATGGGGTCACATCCCGAGAACTATGAATGCGACCACGACCACCAGCACCAGTACGACCACGACCACGACCCGTACCACCACCACCACCACGACCAGCACCACGACCACGGCCAGCCATCATGACCTGTAAATAGAACACATAAACATAATTAACAAATGAAAGTGTAGATGGATATAAAAAAGTAAACTAAAATATACATACCACCAGTAGGGAGACGAGTGCCGCCGCGACGAAAAAGACTAGGAGTGCCATCTGCAATAAGTAAATAATCGAATGAAAAAACATGAATTCACGTAATTGCTTTTATGAGGTCAAACTTAATTCACGTAATTGGAAGTGTTTTACTATACAACAATATTTTACCTAATCATCGTCTTCGTTCTCATCCTCGGCCTCGTCTTCATCATCATCCTCCTCATCCTTATCTTCATCGTCGATTTCATCTGT
The DNA here is from genome assembly GCA_029216955.1 of Iris pallida. NCBI lineage: Eukaryota > Viridiplantae > Streptophyta > Magnoliopsida > Asparagales > Iridaceae > Iris > Iris pallida. The sequence continues at coordinate 82,410 of JANAVB010024255.1, forward strand.
ATCCTCATCCCCATCAAATTCTCTTCTTCTCTTCTTCTTCTTCTTTCTTCTTCTTCTTCTGCCTCAAAATTTGGAACAAGACGCCTCTTTCTCCCCTGGTTGACAACTAAGTCTTATGTATCAACCTCTTCCTCCCTATTTTCCTCAACAATATCTTCAACATCTATTGTATCTGAGTGTTGTCCCAAGTATTGGGACTTTTCGATCTGGTCCTCTTGGTATGCTGGATCTCTACGTTGAATGTATTTCTAGATTTAATCTTGCATACTGTCCACCAGTCAAATCGATCTCTACGACGCCTTGGGTAGCTTGTATAGTATACTTGAACAGCCTGATTTGCTATCGCAAATGTATCGGACCCTCTATACCTCCTGCGATGATTTATATCGAATCCAAATTGTTTATCGATTCTCCAACCGATATTTGGTGTCGTATCGAACCACTCACATTTGAACATCACAATATGCATATCATATGGGCCAGTATATTGTAAATCTACAATATCCCGAAGCACTCCATAATAGTCAAAGTTCGGCTCATCGTCATAGACGGTGCCTCTTATGCAAACACCGAATCCTTGGTATTGATGCCGTCATTGATAAATTCGACATTTATAGCATTCTGAGTTGACTTAAACCTGAAGCCATTAACGACATAGCCTGGCCATGTCTTTATTTGCTTCTTCGATCCCAGTGCCAGATAAAGAACACTCTCATGAGTGAGTGTTGTTTCAGGCAATAAAACATGTAAACAAATTTATAATTTAAATGTTTCAGATTATATTAATAATCTCAATTATAATCACAGTTACTTACGTATTTCGAAACCATGACGGAAATGTACAATCAACCTCTCTTTGAAGTCCCTCATCGGTAATATCGGGTCTCCTCATTTTGATTTCATCTCTAAATACACTATTAGAGAAAATAAGAATATATAAGTGTAGTCACTTACTTCATCAAACTCGAGATTATAACGAGTGCAAGTGTACTGACTTACTTCTCTAAATCTCTCACTTCTTTTATGTCACATTTTAACAAGACATATCGGTGAGCGGCATCATACTCGTCGTCTGTCAACCACCGTCTTTTACTAGCCCCAACAGGCTTGCCCTTACATTCAATATTCCTCCATCCTCAACGTCTCATCATTCCTTTGAGGTCTATTTCGATTTGTCTTAACATGAGTATCGAAATAAATGGAGCAGAAGTTTGAAACCTCTTCGATAAGATATGCTTCGCATATCGAAGCCTCTATATGAGCTTTATTGCCAACTTTCTTCTTTAGATGGTAGGTATCTAGAGAGACAAATTATCTTGAGAATTAAGAAAGAATTTTAAAATAAATAGAAATTCAGCTTAAATTATATCGATATTTATGTATCTTTCAAATGGGTACATCCATCGATAATGAACAGATGCACCGACACGGGCTTCGTATGCTAGATGAATCGGTAGATGTTCCATGCTGTCGAAGAAGCCAGGAGGAAATATTTTCTCCAACTTGCAAATTGTTAAGGTAATCTTCTCCTCAAGTTCAACCATGTGTTGCACAGTCAACTTAGTTGAACAAATATCCCTAAAAATATTGATAGTTCGGCCAACGGAACCCATACAGCAGAAGTCAACAACTCTTTCAAAGCAATGGGCAGTAATCTTTCCATAAACACGTGGCAGTCATGACTCTTTATTCCGTTAGCTTGCATTCATTGAGGTCAACGCATCTAGACAAATTCGACACATAGCCGTCGGGAAATCTTAAAGTAGATACCCACTTGCAGATTATTAATCTATCTTCCTTGCTCAATGTGTATTGTGCTATCAGCTTACTTAATTGTCCAGCAGCTCCCTTTGTATCAAGTTCAGATAAGGATGCTTGCATATCTCGACAATGTCTTGTCTTGCTTTTGGATTGTCCTTCGTCTTTCCTTTAATGTCCATGACGGTGTTGAAGACATTATCGAACACATTTTTTTCGATATGCATAACATCAAGATTATGCCTTATAAGATTATCTTTCCAATAAGGCAAGTCCCAGAAGATACTCCGTTTGGTCCAGTTATGGGTTTGTCCGAACCCATCGACACGATTGTTCGATGGATCTTCCATTACAGTGGGAAAATCTTTACATCTTCCAAATATCGTATCCCGACTGCCTGGCAGGCGTGAAAAAATTCTTGTTTTCCAGCTCTGAATGCGTCCTTGTTCTTTCTCCAAGGATGACTCGCGGGCAGAAATTGACGATGACAATCAAAGAAAGAAGTTTTTCCTCCATGCTTAAGGCGGAACGCCTTACTATTTTGCATGCATATCGGACAAGACAGGGTGCCGTGAGTACTCCATCCCGACAGCATACCGTATGCGGGAAAATCATTGATTGTCCACATCAGTGAAGCTCTCATGAAAGTTCTATTTCCTGGAAATATCATACGACGTGACGCCGATCTACCACAGCTGTTTTAGCTCATCCACCAACGGCTGTAAATATAATCGATTTTTCGTCGGATTTTTACCCGGTATGATAGCTGTCAAGAACATATAAGGAGTCTTCATACACATCCATGGTGGCAGATTGTAAGGGGTCAGAATACCGGCCAGCAGGAGTATTGAGATCCCGACTGCCCGAAAGGGGCGAATCCATCAGAACATAGCCTCATGCGTACATTTCTGGGCTCTGCAGCAAAATCTGGATGGCAAAATTGAAATATTTCCACGCCTCTCCATCCGAAGGATGTGACAATTCTCCATCGTCCTTTGTGCGTTCTTCGTTGTGCCACGTCATGTGTTTTGCTGTATTCTAAGACATATACATCCTCTGCAAGCGCTTCGTGATCGACAAGTAATGTATACTTGTAAGGACGTCGTTTTCTAGTTACTTTCCTTTTCCCTGACTTTCTTGTAACGATCCGCATTACAGAAGCGGCAACTTTCTACATCCTCGTTCTCCTTGTAGTACAACATGCATCCGTTGCGACAACAATCTATCTTGTCGTACCCCAGTCTCAATTGTCGGACCATCATCTTCGACTTGTAGAAGTTTTTTGGAAGCTCTTTTGATTCCTTCGGTAACACCTCCTTCATTAGTTGTGTAATCCGATCATAGCAAGTTTGTGGCAAGTTAAAATCGGACTTTATGTTCAACAACCACATCGTCACTGACAGTACGGAATGTGGATCACAACCAGGATATAAAAAGTTTCAGCATCCTGAAACATATCATAGAACTCCTTCGCCTCGGGATTAGGATCCTCCGGATCAAAATTAGGCCCTGCCGCATCGTACACCATATCTCGTGCAAGGTTCTGCACGTCTCCATAATCAACGGAGCATTCGTCGTCATCGACACAAAATCTGCTGCAGCATTATCATCAAAAGCATAAGTAGCAGCATTCGCAACCTGTCTTTCGGCATATAGTTCACCTTGCGATGACCACAGGCCGTAATCACGTACGAAACCCTTACGGGTCAAATGATCTCTTACACTCACCACTTCTTCGTAACGTCTATTGCGACAATTACGATGGACACTTGATTTTGTTACCGTCCATAAACTGAGCTTTGCTCACGGCAACTTAAGAAACACTTCCATGCCTGCCTGAAAATCGTCACTCACACCTATTCTGCTCTCGTGTTGTCGTTTGTACATCCATGTACGATCAACGAAATAACGATCCATCACAGATTAGATGTAAAAATCTGTATAGTAAGACAAACTAAACAGAATTAGTATATAATCATGTAATTGGTGGATCCGCTAGTATTCTAGCTCTTGAAGAGAAAAATATAAATACAGTTGTTACTAATAGTGCGATACCGATAGTACGATACCGATACCGATACCGATACCGATAGTGTGATACCGATACCGATACCGATAGTTCGATACCGATAGTTCGATATCGATAGTTCGATACCGATAGTGCGATACCAATACCGATAGTGCGATACCGATACCGATACCGATACCGATAGTTCGATACCGATAGCATGGTTTAAAGTATCGGCCGATACCGATCCGATACGGCCGATACCGATACGGTTTGGCATGTTCCGATCTGATACGACCGATACCAAATATTGCCCGATACCGACTATGGGGTCTTTGTTCCGGTCAATTCGGCAAAAGCAATCGGTAAGGGTGACTACTATTTCATATAATTTCAAAACTACTAAGAAATAACGCTGAAATACTTAAAATTATGCCTAAATGTATAAAATATATGTTTTTAAATGTAAATAATTTATTAATAATTATTTGTTTTTCGATACCAAAGTCCGATACTCCGATACGATACCGTCGATGCTACCGATATCACCGATACCAATACTCATAGGAATAGTCCGAAACCGATTCCGATACCGATTGTGAGCCTTGACCGATAGTGCGATACCGATACAGATACCGATAGTGTGATACCGATACCAAACTAAATCAATTACCGATACCTAGAGTCCAATTCTAGGATATGGGAGCTATATCCTAAATATCTAGTCTAAAATTAACTTGGTTAGGATACTAGAGTGTCATTATCTAGCAAGCACTACCTTAGTCTAGTCACACTAGCATTAATTACCTATAATTCCACCATGTCTACAATCAAACATTACACCCCAAGCTACTAGAGTGTCCTTATTATCTAGTAAGCACTACCTTAGTCTAGTCACACTAGCATTAATTACCTATAATTCCTACCATGTCTATAATCAAACATTACACCCCAAGCCGTCCTGCATGCTAATTATAATAGGCACATAATATGTATATCACAGTTAGATTTATAGAACTTGAACCCAAACACACTTATGCAGATGAAGAACTCGCACTGTCCTTGACACAGTGAACATATACACCATGAACCCAAACTCCATATTCACATTTACTAATCCAAACACCACCAAACTAATGGATAACACCCAATATGGATAACACATTATTTAGCCAATATATAAACTTAGATGAATTTGATAAGTAAAGCCCCCCGCCGCCCCCGACCAAAGCCGCCGCCCCAAGCCCGTCGCCCAGCCCCCGACGCCCCCGCCCCAAGCCCGCCGCCCAGCCCCCCGCCCCTGACCAAAGCCCGCCGCCCGAAGCCCCAAGCCCGCCGCCCAGCCCCCGACCCACCGCCCCAAGCCCCAAGCCCAGCCCCCGACGCCCCCGCCCCAAGCCCGCCCAGGCCCCGACGCCCCCGCCCCAAGCCAGCCGCCCCCCCCACGCCCCCGCCCAAGCCGGCCGCCCAGGCCCCGACGCCCCCGCCCCAAGTCGGCCGCCCAGCCCCCGACGCCCCCGCCCCAAGCCAGCCGTCCAGCCCCCGACGCCCCCGTCCCAAGCCCGAATGTCCCCAAGCCCCGCCCCCGCTGCCCCTACGTCGACACCGCGACACAGAGAGAGAGAGAGGGAAAAGAGAGAGAAAAAAAGAGAGAGGATTACCTTCGGGAGAGAGAGAGAGAGGACGCTGTCGCCGTTGACCGAAGCCGCGCGAGAGAGAGAGACAGAGAGAGAGAGGAGAGAGATTGAATTTGGGGGGAATGCCAAAAGTTCCCCCCGCCTTTATTTAAGTCTGGAACGTAAATTTAGCGATGGATTAGCGACTGCTAATAATCCGTCGCCCGGTAGTCACTAATATTGATTATCCGACTGAATATCCGTCGCTAAGGCATCGAAAATATGTTCCGCCAATTTCCTACACAATTCTCGCCAAATAATCGACTGTGTAGCGACGACGGAAACTCCGTCGCTAAAACATCGACACTCTAGCGACGGATGTGCGACCTTTCCTCCCCCTAAAATTAAAATTAAAATGACAAAGGATTATAGTCGGTAAGCAGTCGCTGAGCGGCCACGAAACCGTCGCTAATACGACGAATAAGTCCGTCGCTAATAATCCGTCGCTAAATGAGTGTATTTTGGTAGTGCCCCCATATGCGGCTCGACCAGGACGGTCAAGTTGAGACACGTGGCGCTCTTCACTACAATTGAGACACGTGGCAGTCTTATCTTCCCTAGAATTATGGGTGCTAACAAATCCTAACAAAATTAGTTTATTGCAATCGTCATAATTTCCCTAATCAAATCAAATTAAACAAATTGGACACGTGGCAGGCTATCACAAATCACGAAGATTCATGGCAATCAACATTTATTGCCAAAGATTTGATGCGATCCACATTAATTACCTAGATTTGCTACAATAATGGCCCAAATTAATTGATCCTTAACCGCTAACTTCTCAAGGAGGCAATCATTGCAAACCCTAATGATCGCATCCCACTCCTAATAATAGCAAGGTGTCATTCCCTTACGAAAGAGGACTTTTTTGCTAGAGCACTAGAGCACCTGGAGAGACTTGAAGAGAGAGTGCAGAGAGACAAAGGCACACACAGAGGGCATCCTGAGAGCATTTTTTCCCCGGAGCCAAGGCTGCATCCATCATCCAAGGAGTAAGGCAGAGCTGCCGTCGCTTTTCGAGCCCCTACCGTCACCCCCCAGAATTAAAATAACAATTGTACTTAGATTATTGTACCTAGGTTTTCGTCCCAAGGCTTTCTTTATACAAGCGAGTTTGTATTGTGAATTAAAGTCCAGTCCTCCGATATAATTGTTCTGCTCTTTTATAATTCATGGCAAACAAACTGTTCAGCAGCCGTTTTCCAACACCTGCTCAATCAACAAGATGCAATTGATTCTTTGGTCGCTCGCCTCGATACCATCTCACACAAAGACGAGCTTCAGAAGATGGGGATATCTCAACCGTATCCCTTGAATGGGAGAACGCTACTTGTCCTCCTAACTACAAGCTGCTGACGCTGAACTCATTTGACAGTTTGACTTCTTCTCGTCATCACATGACGTACTTTAACATGCAGACTCTATACTTGCCCAGAGACGATCAGTTCCTGTCGAAGCTGTTTATTAGCACCTTGCAGGGGATAGCCTTCGAATGGTTCTGCAGTCTGCCTAATGGGTATATCAATTCATTCAAAGACTTGGAGAGGTTATTCCTCAACAGGTTTTATGAGAGCGGCATGCATGTTAGTATGTCCACCCTCATCGAGACCAAGCAAAAAAGGACTGAGTCTGTCATCGCCTTCATCGAACGCTTCAGGCAGCTAGCACTGAAGATACCCTTCAGAATACCAGACTCAGAACTTATGGATACTTATCGACATAACTTTCTTTTTATAGTAAAGTTTTGTCTAGGTATACATAAGTATGATACATGGCCCACTTTCATTGGGGCTGTTGATGCTGCTGAAAACGACGTTCCTAACTTCAACTACTGGGGTTGAAGACACCCAAATCCAAGACAAGGGCAAGCATCCTCAAACTATCCATGTTCGTGGGGGTAAAGGGAAAGAAGTCCTGAAAGTCATCATATCCAAAGGAGCTTCCAATTCTCAGGCGTCTCCGACAAGCCTAATGAGACCTTCTCCTTCGACGAAGCCGATGTTATTACCATCTTTCACACATTGACAAAGGATAATAAGCTGACATTGCCTCCACCCACGACTCCTGCAGAGACAAGCCAACTCAATGATCCCAAGTACTGCTCTCTATCATCAGTACGTGTATCACTCCACCAAGGACTACATCATCTCCTGAAGAAGAAGATACAACAACTTATCGACAGCCAGTGATCAACCTCGAAGCTGAAGACAAGGTCGTATCTGCTTACATGATCTATCTTCATTTGGCGACTTTCCTCCTATAGAAGTCCCAGACGGTGTGGTCCCGATCCCCAAGGCGATGATGGAAGTCGTCAACCTACCACCAGCTCGCAACTCTACCTTGGTCCCACTCACAACTGAACATAGTGAGATCATGTGGGTCCACCCGGACCTTGTCCAAGAAGTGACGAAGGGGGTCACCTCCCAAAGCAAGAAGGGGCAAAAAATTCAAGCCATGCCATATGGTATCCTCCCCATCTATGAGGTTCTATCTGGCGAGACGCGATCAGGAAAGACTTATCTTCGGACGTACGATCCCGCACAAGAAGAAGCAGTACCTCCTCAAGCTCCTACTGCCCCCACAAGCTCAAAAGCGGCCCGTCCAAGCCTCAAACCACAAATAAATCCAAGCAGAAGGAGACGCGATTTGACAAATCTCTAAAGGCGCCAGCTCCTGAAGGCATGGATCGGCCCTACAACTTTGACATACTGGCTCAGCTAGCCAATACACCTTCCAGGTTGTCTCTGTTCGATTTATTGTGACTCTCCAAAGAAACACGGAAGGCCTTATGTGAGACATTACTACACGCCGACTCTTACCTCGCTGAAGTCAAAGCCCCCGCTGAAGATCCTGTCTCCTGTCCCCACTGCCACAGTACTATGAAGTGGTGCCCAACATCACCTTCTCACAGGAGGACATACTACTCAAAAATAATCGTCATGATAGACCCATGTACTATACAGGGTATATCGGGACATCAAGGTGGACCGCATGCACATCGATCTAGAATCCTCCCTCAACATAATTCCTAGAAATTTGCATCAAATTCTGGGAATCCCTCTGCACAAGCTATCCGCAACCAACACAACTATCATGGCTTTCAATGCTGGTCGAAGCCATCCATTGGACAAGATCTGTCTCAAATGCCAGATTGGTGATCTCCGAACAGAGGTTTTCTGCTATGTGATCGATGCCAATGTATCCTATAACGTCTTATTGGAACATCCATGGATACATGAGAACATGATCGTTCCTTCCACACTTCACCAGTGCTTCAAGTACGTCAACAGCGACGGTGGCATGAAGACGGAGTTTGTCGATGTCGATCCTTTCAAGGGCATCGAAGCTTACTATAGAGATTCGGTACTTTACCAATCTCAACCCCCAAGTATACGGCAATAAAGCTGACAATAAAGCTGAAGCAAGTCCATCCTCCAATGGTCCCCTGATTATCCGAGTCAAAGGACGTACTACTCCAAAAAGTACTCCGAAGCCTCTCACAATCTGGGTGAAAAAGAAGAACCCTGACAAAGTCAAGCCACTGACCATCACTCTCAACAAGACACCCCGGGAGGAACCTACTGACGCCCGTCCCCCCAATCCTGAAGAATTACCCTACGTGGTGAACTCGGCCAAGACTGTGGCTCCTCTTCCAGATGATGATCCTCTCAATGAGTATATCAATACTCATAATAATGTACCTTCAACGATGATGTTATCCCTGAAGAAGAACTTGCATATTTCCTTAGTAAAGGTTTATCTTTGAATTACTCCGATGTCTATCAATCTGTAAACCACTACATAGATACGATATACGCTCTAGAGAACGGTATAGGACCATACCTCTATATGCCGGTCACAACACCTTACCTGCAGGAAAAAGTTTACCTGAAGATATTATCTACTTCATCGTTCCAGCCAGAAAGAAAGATGAAGAGCTAATCATCTTCGGTCGTATAATTGGCGAGAGAAAGTTCGTTCCAGACTCTACTTATCCTAAGCACAACACAGAAGCTGACTATGCCTCTGGAAAAATACAACTTTTTGTTATAGTTGGCAGGCCAAGAATACCATCCAGAATATGGGATATGACATCAAAAGCGACAAAGGGCTAAATTATGGCCGAGGACGACAGTTGCCAATACGATACTTTGCTTCCTCCGACAAACCTGAGAACTACTATCAATGAAGCGGTGTTCGTTTGTGCTATGTCTCTCCTCCAAAAACTTTCAAAAGATCAGATGATAAGCAGATCGTTGTTCTCATTCTTCTGATTCCTCCATCTGGGACTCAGACTCCAGGATCGGCGACATGTTCAAAGCAACTCTGTCCATTAACATGGTTTTCGCCGACCAAATTACAGACGATGTCCAATCAATCAAACTCAAACAATAGGCTCAAAAGATGGACACCAAATGGCAGCTGTGTTTCGACCGAAGACGAAGTCATCCAAGTCAATCTAGGAGATGAAGCATCCTTCAAACCAATCTTCATCAGCAAAAGCCTATCTGGCGATGAATGCCAATCTCTTATATAGCTTATAAGAGAATACATCGACATCTTCTATTGGAGCTATGAAGACATGGCAGGCTTGGACCCTAAAGTCACTATACATCGCTTGAATATTTCGTCTAAAGCTAAGCCAGTGAAGAAGCAACAACGGCTTCCGTCCAGATGTTATGGAAGCCATCGAGAATAAAGTCAAGAAGCTCATTGCTAGTGGATTCATTCGCGAGGAACAACACCCAGACTGGATTGCCAACATCGTTCCAGTCATGAAAAAGAACGGTAAAGTTCGAGTCTGTATCGACTACCGTGATTTGAACTCTGCATACCCGAAAGAAGTTCCCTCTACCGGTCACTGACGTAATAATCGACAACACATGCGGCTTCGAGCGGATGTCCTTCATGTATGAGTTCTCAGGCTACAACCAGATCAAGATGTTCCCTGATACGAGAAGCACACATCTTTTCGAACACCATTGGGGGTATACTGCTATACGGTGATGCCCTTCGGATAGAAGAATGCAGGGCAACATACCAGCGAGCCATGAATATAATTTTTTGCAATCATTTACGCAAAACCATGGAGTGCTACATAGACGATATCGTAGTCAAAAGTCGTCTCAAGGGCAACCACCTCCAAGACTTGAGAACGGTGTTCGAACTAATGCATGCACACCAACTCAAGATGAATCCAAACAAGTCTTTTTTTGGAGCCTTCAACGGCAAGTTTTTTGGTTTCGTCATCACTTCAAAGGGTATACATCTGGACCCGGAGAAAGTGAATGCTAATCTCGACATGCATCCTCCAAGAAACCTCAAAGAGCTACGCGGACTATAAGAAGGTTAGCCTACATCAGACGATTTATTTCGAACCAGTCTAGAAGGTGTCAACCATTCACTCAGCTCATGAAAGAAAGGCGTATCTTTCGTCTGGACTGAAAATGTCAACGTACATTCAACGACATCAAGGTGTATCTTACAAGCCCTCCAGTATTGGTAGCTCCAATAATGGGGAAGCCATTCTTATTATATGTCCGCGCTATGGATCATTCCCTTGGTGCCCTCTTAGCTCAAAAGAATGAAGGCGGCCATGAACAGGCAATCTACTACCTCAGCCGCACAATGGGGGTTCCGAGCACAGATACACACAGGTGGAGAAGGAATGCCTTGCACTAGTATTTGTCATCCAGAAGACACGCCACTGCGTGTCTGGCCAGACTATCATATATCTAAAGTCAACCCTCTCTGAATACTCATGACTAAACCGGGCTCTCTCAATTCCCGTTTAGCTATATGGGCAATGTTGTTGACTCCATACGATATGATCTTCGTTCCTTAGAAGGCAGTAAAAGACCAAGCATTAGCTGATTTCCTAGCAGCTCATCCGGTGCCAGAGTCGTCCAAGCTCTACGACGAAATCCTCGACGAAGTGGTGGAATCTAACACTGTAACTGAAGAAATCCCCATTTGGCGAATGTTCTTTGATGGTGTATCAAGAACAGGATCCAAAAGAATATCGTGGCTGGAGTAGGTGTCGTGCTCGTGTCACCTGATCATCTGGCTATACATCGTACATATTCTCTTGGAACCATGCACCAACAACGTGGCCGAATATAATGCCCTATAATCGGCCTGCAACTGGCAAAGCAAATGGAGTTGACTATCTAGAGGCTCACGGCGATTCCAAGCTAATAGTTAGTTAGGTCCAAGGGGATTATGAAGTTCACCACGAAGATCTCATCCTCTACCACAAGCAACAATCGAGCTGGCGTCTACTTTCGCTGGATTCTTCATCGAGTGTACCTCGACTACAGAATATAAAGCAGATGCTCTAGCCGGTCTCGCTGCTTTCTTGACCATTCCTACCAATATACAGCAGTCGATCACAGTATCTGGTCGAGAACTATTCTGTGTGAAAGATGCCTTGCATATTATCACAGTTATGCAGCAAAAACAAACGTCGATGCTAAAGACTGGAGATTTCCCTTCATAGACTATACTGTCTATGGAATCCTTCTGAGGACCCGAAGGAACCAGTATCCATCCAAAGGTCCCTCAGATTTTACTACGATACAGCTACCCAAGATACTATATTGACGCTCTTACGATGGGCTGCTATTACGATGCTTATTAAACACAGAAGCCAAGCATGCACTCCAGGAGGCTTATGATGGAGTTTGTGGCGCACATCAACCAGGCTCCAAATTACATGATCGCCTCAAACAAATGGTTATTACTGGCCCATAATGATAGCGGATGATGTTGAATATGCAAAGAAGTATAGAGCTTGCCAGTTCCACGTCGACTTCATTCATCAACCTTCGGAGTTTCTATACCCGTCGACAGAATCTTAGCTATTTGAAGCCTGGGGTATGGATGTCATAGGACCAATCAGCCCACCATCCTCTAAAGGACATTGGTTCATCCTAGCTATAACCGATTACTTCTCCAAATGGACGGAAGCTATACCGCTCACCAAAGTGAAGACGTCAAACATGATCAGTTTTATCAAACACATCATCTACCACTTCGGCCTACCTTGCAAGATTATCCATGATAATGGTCCACAGTTCGCAAGCCATTTATTCTATCGGTTCTGCTATAAGAAACGAATCCGAACGTAGCCTCTACTGCCTATAATCCAGTGGCTAACGGGCTAGCAGAAGCCTTCAATAAAACCATCATAAAACTTCTCAAGAAGTTTGTGTCTTCAAATAAGTGCGATTGGAATGAGAGCTCGGTGAATGTCTATGGGCCTATCGCACAACGGTCCGGACTCGAACAGGCAGTACGCCATTCTCTCTGGTTTATGGAAGCGAAGCAGTTCTTCCCCTAGAAATTCAGATTCCTTCCCTTCAGGTAGCCCTAGCCAGCGAGCTGACTACTGAAGAGAGCTACCGTCTACGACTCCAAGAGCTTGAAGCGCTAGACGAAAAAGTTTGTTAGCTCAGCAGTACATTGAGCTATACCAAGCACGCCTTTCCAGAGCCTTCAATAAAAAAGTGAAAGAAAGGATCTTCCAAATCGGTGATCTGGTCCTAGCAGTAAGAAGACGGATGGTCATGACGCACAAAACAAAAGGAAATTCCAGCTAAATGGAAGGTCCTTTCGTCATAGAATCGATGTATTCTAACGGTACGTATCGGCTAACCAAGCCCGATGGTGACTTGCTCATAATGCCTATCAATGGCAAGTTCTGAAGAAATACTATGTGTAACCTCTTAATGTTATAATATTCAGTCATGTAAATGTACAATGATGTTTATATGGTTCCAAAAAAAATCTAATTATTATCCGTATTTTAAGAGTCTTGAATACGCCCTGGATAATAGGTCCTCTAAATATTTTTCCAGTTGAATCATTTCCATTTTTGACTCCGTCCAAACTCGGTTTGACGAAAACAAATCATGTCCCTATTACCTCTAAATTTTTCGATAATTATTTTTCCAGCGGATGATCAAATGTTTTGCCACGTCCACATAACCTCTGAGCAAAGCATTCATCAAAGATTTTCATGTCCATACTACCTCTGAACTATCCACTCCCATCTAATATTACATATAATTCCACCCGTCCATATTACCTCTGGTCAGATATAGAACATCCTCTGCTATTACGTCCATATTACCTCTACTAGCAGCTTCATTCAACTTATTTTCTATATTCGAATAGCTTGAATATAAAATGGATAATAGGTCCACATCAAAATTCCCAGCGGAATACCTCAGAAATATCTCTGCTACGTTCATATACCTCTAGCATCAATATTTCAACAAAACCACATTCACTTCTAGAAAGAGTCTTTATTTTACAAAAAAAGAAAAAAGAGTTACATCTACGGGACACAGGCGTTTATGTTGTCCCTCAGAGCAACAATCTCGGCTTCAGATTTCATAGCAGCTCGACGTCGTGCCTCTTCTTGACGAGCGGCTTCATCTTCAAAGAGTATCAGACTCCGATGCTCCCTCTCCAACTTTGCCAGCTGCTCTTCTAAACGGGCAGAAGCGATGGTAGTCATGGCAGCCTAGGACAAATAATCCTCATGTTCTTATGTCGCCGTCCTCAAGTCAGCTTCCAGCTGGGCGATCTTGTTCCTGACCTGTGCAATGTAATTGTGCTTCTCAGTGATATGTGCAGCCAGCCTGTTCTACGAGGCAGCACGGGCCTCACTCGCAGCATTGAACTAGTCATACTGGTCAGCCTGCTCGTCAATCTCTTGCGAGGGCATCCTTCTTTACCTGGAAGGTAGCCTTCTCCTCCGCAAGAGCCGTCATCAAAGCCTCATCCTCTGCGCAGAACAGTGAAGTCGGGCTCCGCTGTTTGGCATCCCGAACCTGGCCACTTGACCCTCCAGGTCGTTCAGAACTTTCCTCAGAGTGTTGGCCCACTCCTCATAGTCGGCTATGCTCTCGAAGGCCGCTACCTGACATTCGGCAATAGCCTTTACGGGGCCGAAGGCAGTGCTCTGATTCAAGACTCCAGGAAGCTTCACCTTTAGCACCGAGTAGAAAGCTCTGACAACTTTCTGGGCTATCTCATCGTCTTCGGTGGAGGTCGTCGGAGAAGAAGCTTGGAAAGTTTCCTCTACTTCAGGGAGAAATACCTGACAAGAAGCCAAACTTGACAAGAAAATCCACTCCACCAAAAACCACTCTTAATTATTACGTGTCATGTCCATATTACCTCTGATATCGATAGTCTTCCAACTTGACGCATGTACCCAACCCGAGATGAAAGACACGAAGCCAAGATCACAA